>JANIJG010007929.1:0-11001 GCA_024611175.1 Megaceryle torquata | reverse complement strand
AGCGTGGCCAGAGAAGGGCAACAGAGCTGGGGAAGGGGCTGGAGCACAAGGGTGGTGAGGAGCAGCTGAGGGACCTGAGGTTCTTCCTGCTGCTCCTGCTGTGTGGGTCCCTTTCTTTCTGCTGCGTTTCCCATGACCTGCTTATTCACGTGCACACTGCTGCGCGGTACCATCGGCAGCGCAGCGAGGAGCGCTCGGCCATTCGTACCCGCGCTTTGGCCGGGACATCGTTAGCCTCCAGGGATCTGCTTGGGAGATGAATTTAGGTCTCTAATAATCTGCTCATAGCCTGACTCCTCACACTCCGCCTGCATTGCCAGTGGCACACAAATCACCTGGCTTGACCTGCTGGTGTGTTTTAACAGGTTACCCCAGAGACCCCAGCACCCCCAGACCTGCTGGGTGACTGGTGAGCTCTTCCCCCTGAGCACGGAGCAGCTCTGAACAGAAATTTGTCCCCCCAAGAAAGGAAGTTCATCCTGGTGAGATAAACTGCAGCCCTTTTGACACCTATTCCAGGGCTGGGCTGTCATGGTCCTTGCTGGACCACTTCTGCACGAGGCAGGCTGAGGGAAGAGGGCCAGAGAGCTGGTACCACACACCAGGAACCTTCCCCCCATGGAAAGTGAGCTGTGGAATCCTCCTTTGGCTGGAGAAGACCTTTCATGTCTGTGCCGAGCGATGCTGCGCAGGCTGCTGCTCTGCACTCCCCGCACCGCGCCTCTTGCCTCTGAGCCCTGAATGTCAGAGTGCCCGGAGATGCTGCTTTGTCAATTTTCAGGATGCCAGGGAGTGACATTTAGGTATCACCATGCAGAACTCTTAAAAATAGAAGTTAAAAAATGGCTTTGCGTAATCCTTACCACGTCACACCTTCCTGGCTGGGAAGAAGAGACCGGCCACGGCAGCAACAGGACACGAGCATCTGGGAAATTAACTCTGATCCAGAGAGCAGCATCATTGCCACTTATTTATACAGAGCCTTTTTCCTTCACAGGCAGCACATAACCCCCCCCCCCCAAAACCAAATCCACAGAGTGATTCCCATTCCACAACAAACCAGAGGTGGGTTGCTCAGATGGTGTCAGAGCTGGAAAAGGATCTGGATCCATCAGTTGATTCCAGCCTACTTGATTCCGGCGTCCTTGCCTTGTAGCAAAAGTGTGATGAGTAGAAGATAATTCTGCCACAGTGCTCCAGGCAATCAGACAGACGAGATTCGTCATTTCTGCTTTCAAACATTTACAGCTCCCTGCAGAACTGCCTTCTGCCAGCTCTGCTCTGCAGGGGGGAGGACAGAGTCCCTTCCCTGCTCTCCTGCAAGCTGACGTACCCTGGCTGTGCTATCACCAGTGAATCAAACGAAGGCAAACCTGGCCCCTCGTCCCCAGCGAAGCCCGTCACGTTACGAGGCGCTGCAGAAAATGCCAAGAAAGCAGCACCGCTGACCCGGCCCGTCCGTGCTGCTAAAGGAAATGAAAACAAATGCAGACTGAGGAAAGAAGGCCCGTTTCTGGCACCAGGCGAGGATTTCCTGGCTGGCTGCTAATACCACAGCGCGGATCATCTATTTTATGTTAGCAAAGGGAAATCCCAGCAATTCCTGCCCAGCATTAAAACACAGGGTTCTAAAAATAACGTTAAAGAGCTGGACTGGAAAGAACAATAAAAAAAAAATCCAAAAAGAAAACCTCATCTTTTGCTCGCTTGCTTGCAGAAATGCTAGATTCGACCCCAAGAGCTAACTGCAAAATGTTGGGGCCTGGCAAGCGAGGTGAGAATATCAAAACATCCAGGTGACTCCCACGGGCCAGCTGCAGGAGCTTCCCCTGCCCGTTCCGGGTGGTTTCTGCTGCAGGGTGAACCATGAGGCCACTCTCCACTGCCTCAGGAAGGGAGGACAAGCAGGGAGAGGACCGATGGGCTGTGGCCAGGCTGAGGATAAAGGAGATATCCCCAGGTCTCTTCATCACTGGGTTTTCTCATGGATCTCCCCATCCTCCCGCTCAGAGTTTCTCACAGAGGTCCAATGCTCCCCTTCCTCTACACCCAAAAGGCAGGTTGGGAAAAAGCAAAAAGTTGTGAGAATTTATAGTGGTTTTCCCTTGCAAACAAGAGTTTGATGAAGGGACTTGAGCATCTCCCCTATGAGGAAAGACTGAGGGGACTGGGGCTGTTTAGTCTGGAGAGGAGAAGACTGAGAGGGGATCTTATTAATGTCTGTAAATATCTGAGGGGTGGGTGGCAAATGGAAGGGGCCAGGCTCTTTTCTGTAGTGCCCAGCAACAGGACAAGGAACGAGGGGTATAAACTTGAGCATAGATGGTTCCACCTCAACATGAGGAGAAACTTCTTCACTATGAGGGTGACAGAGCCTGGAACAGGCTGCCCAGGGAGGTTGTGGAGTCTCCTGCTCTGGAGACTTTCCAGCCCCACCTGGCTCTGTTCCTGTGTGGGCTGCCCTGGGTGACCCTGCTCTGGCAGGGGGGTTGGACTCGCTGATCTCCAGAGGTCCCTTCCAACCCCTACCATTCTATGATTACACTGAGTGGAAGAGGTCAGGACCAGGCAGGGGGATATTTATGCAGCTGGCTGATCAGATTGCCTTGGTGTAGCTTTTCCAGAGCTTTAGTTATACACAGACCTACCAATTCATTCTCAATCCCGACTCGTTAAAATTCCCTGAGCAAGCACTTTGGCTAGAGCCAGGATTGCTCTTCCACAGTTTGCAGCATTCTTGCTAATCCATAAAATTTAGCAACTGGGAAAGAAAGCCACAGTCAGAACGAGCTAACGAGGTCCTGGTCTCTGCTGGGTGAGTAAATACAACTCCCATTAGTGTTAATTGGCCTTATGGATGCGCAGCAAAAGGAAAACGTCCCCTAGAAGACAGAAAAACCTACTAATTTATCCAGACAGGTAACGACCCCCTGTTCCCCAGCTGGCATTGCCGACAGCCTTCTTTAGTACAATAGCTATTTTTGCTTCACCTCCCCCTCAAAAACCACAAGATCCATCGCAGATGAAATGCCAAATAAATTCAGTTGCCTTATTTATGCCGTAGCAGCTCACGGTGGAAGGCGAAAGGAACGAGAACCCCCAAGCCCACCCCCAGCACCCTGCGTCAGGGCGGCGCTCAGCTTCTGCTTAATCTAAATGGTAAATAAGATTTAAATACATTCCTGACTTGGACCTGCAGTGAAATCAGCACCAAAATTTCAGCTAACGAGGCGAGATGCTGGAAGGTGCTGGGAGCCTTGCAGCCTTGGCACCCGTGGCTTTGCGTGCAGGCCACGCTGGCCGGCTACAGCCAGGCTGCTCCGGGGCACGAGAGGAGGAAGAGCGATGTCAAGAGCTATCAGAAGGGCTCATCGCAGACGCGGCGCTTCCCCCCGCTGCCTTGTGCCGCCAGTGCAGCTAATCTGTGCAATCTGCTGCCTCTACCCAGCTAATCCTCCCCCACGCACCCCACCCCTGCGCTCGCACGTCCATCCAGGGCTCGTCCCTCTGCCCCGGCTGCCCTCAGCGGGACTCTGAGCCTCTTAGGGCAAAGATCATCTTACTGGTTTGCAGATCGCTGCCCAGCACTGGGGAGGCTGCACCTCCAACCCTGGGTTCAGATATAAAAGCTGTGGTGGGGGTCAGTGGTGCCCTGGCAGTGCTGGGGCAACACTTGGACTTCATGACCTGAAAGGTTTTCTCCAACCAAAACGACTGATTGTCTTCCTCTGAGGGCTCACCATCGTCTGGCTGTTACTGTAATACAACGCTTCTCAGCTGTTATTCCTTCCCAAGACAGCCTTCCTAGTCTTTCCCATCCTTCCTCCTGAAGAGGAGGAGGAAGAACTGCTCAAGAGCTGTTGCCAGGCCGTTATTACAGCCCCTTCACCGCAGACACGACAGCAACGTCTTTGTGCTCAACTGAAGCAGGGACCTTACTGCTGGGTGAACTTGGAGCCTTCACAGGACCTTGCAGCCACCCCTTCCCTCCTCTCCCAAGGGCCAGAGCCCAGAAAGTTTTTATTCAGCTCTGGAGGAGATCTAACCCGTGCCTCCAGCCCCAGCGCTGTGAGGAGGGGAGCAGAGGGGAACCAAGCCCTAGGCTGAAATTTGTTCCCATAACTATTCAAATAACCATTTCCAGAACCAGAAGCAACAACCACACATGGTTAACGAGGTGACAAAAAGTCTTTCTTGCACAAGTTTCATGAGAAGGAAAGCAAAACATGGACTGAGAAGTTTTGTTTCTGGTCACATTATGTCACCAGCTCTCATTAGCTGACAGTCACCTGCATGGGAAGGAGCTGGAAGAGATGATGTTCTGCTCCACACCATCAGAGTGGCACAAGAAATGCCTGGGAAGGGGACAATATTTCTCTGACCTGTGAGGGCCAAGACAACGGCAGCGTTTCAGCAGAAACCTCGCGTGCGGGCGGCGTCATTTAAGAGACCAGGGCTCAGATGCTACCTCTGGAAACAGCAAATGGAGCAGCTGTAGCCCAGCACCCTGTTGCAAAGGCGGACTCAGCACGGGCTGTGCACTCTCCTGGTTAGCAGAGCACACAGACGAGTCTTCTCCAGCCACGCAGGAGGCAGCAGCTCTGTGCTGGCTGCCCAGCAAGGTTCCCCCATGCTGCAGCTGCCTGCTGAGGCAGCTCATGCTCAAGCAAACCTCGTACTCCTGCCACGTGCAATATTTGGGCTGTGAAAGCCCCTATATGTGAAATCCACCAGATTTCATTCTCGGGTACAACACATTCAAAGCCCATCCATTTTGGCAGGGGTTTTTTTGTTGCTATTGAAACTACACAGCAACAAGAGGCAATTCCCTTGGGCTAACAGATGATATTCCTCAATCCTCTAATCCCACCAGCTCCTACCAAAGGATGTCAGCAGCGGACGTGGCACTGAATTACCACCCGTCCCTCTCCTAAAGGAAATCGTTACCGGTCACCATCATTAAAGGTCAGGGAGTTTAGAGGTGTCCCAACGAGCTGCGTGAGGCTTTGGAAGCACTGGCAGAGGAGCTGCTGGCCACGCAGCTGGCCCGGGAGCTGTCGTGCCGCCAGCCTCCGTCGCACGCATCTTGCTGACCCAGTCGATTGCATCACTTGCTCTCCCGAGGCGGAATCTGCATTTTTCCACATGGGCCCATATGGTAAATTAAATTGAATAATGAATTCGTGTTTCCGGAGGAGAGGAGCTCTCCAGCAAAGTGATGATGCTGGGAAGTTTGGAGAGGGAGAGCGGCTGAGGTCAGGGAAGAAAGTCCATGCCCATGAGAGGGAAAGACTGGAGGCTTTCCTTCTCAGCCCTGCCAGGAGGGTGCCAGGCTCACCTACACCCATCTGTGTTCCTGGGAGTTTTCCAGCTGCTTTTGGGAGAATGCTAGACAGGAAATTGATGCCAGGGGGCAAATATTCATTCTTCCCAACTTCCCTCCCAAAGCAAGCCCAGATTTGCACCGACTCACTTCCTGCAGAGCACCGCAGCTTCCCCCAGCACCCTCCCCAGCAGCACGTTCAGAGCGCAGCAGAAATGACTGAAATGTGTGCGAGCGTGGAAAAGCAAACAAACAAAAGCCTGCCAGATGTCTGCAGCACAAACCTAAGGAAGACGGAGCTTATGGCAGAAGCTGATGCTTGTGTTGCACTTCCAAGCCGGGCTGGAGAAGCTGCCAAGCTTGTAGCTAGAGCGGGAAGGTGGCATTTCGATGCCACATCCTGTAGCTGAAGAGGGAATGAGGTATTTTGATGCCACATCCCCTCGAGTCAGGGAGAAGTACTACTGACTTGTCCATCTTTGCATCCTGGAGCTGCTCATTGCAGGAGGTTTGGCAGTGATGAGGATTTCAGTCCCATGGTGGTGTCCTGCGGCCGGGCTTCTCCGCACCTCCCTGTGCTGAGACACCCAGGGCAAGCTCAGGCTGAACGTCACACTCCTGAGCTGGGGGTTGACTGGGTCTGCAGGGGAGCTCAGCTTCGCTGGCCCCCTCTTGTACCTTCTTACCCTTCTCCCCAGGGTCTACCTTCAGCTTGGCTGCGGTCCCCCCGCGTCTGCCGCCCAGCAGGCAAAGGCTCCTGTGGAGAGGCGTTAACGGGCAACAACCACCTATTGCAGCATTTGTACCTTCAGTCCTGCTTGCTTCAGCTGGTTGCCGTGCTTTGGAAACGTTATCAGTGAAAAATCATTTACCGAGAGCTCTCGGAGCTGTTGATACAGCCCCTCGTGAGAAGCTCTTAGCAAAGCACCCAGGCTTTAGGGGAGAGGTGAAGCCTGGCTGCCAAATCAGTGCTGCGTGCATGAGACAGGGAGGAAAAGAAGACAAGAAAGAACAGCCAAGACAGCATTTCCTCACACAACCTGGAAGATCAAGTGCAGAGCGAGGCAGCAAATTCTGTCCGTACCGCGAGCGCTTCGGCAGGAGCTCGGCAGGGCTGGCGCAGAGCGGCTGGCTGAGCAGCCGGTCAGCACGCGAAGTGCAGGGAAGACACGGACAAGACCCCACGTATCAGGAGGAACAATCTGAGCAGCTCACACACCGAGTTCTCGGGTTGTAACACCCCCCCCACCCCGAGCAGAGAGAGACATCTGGGAGGGCAGATGAACTCCGCGTGCTGCCGAGGGAGCTGAAGTGAGAGCCAGGGCTCTGGCAGCCCCTCGCTGTCACTGGTGATTTAAGTTTATTTGCATTCTGGCCCCAGTGATGAGGAGGCTCTGGGGCACATTCCTCCCCGAAGTAGCTCCATTCAACACACAGAAGCTGGGCTTGCTGGATGTTAAAGCAGAAAGAGCAGCGGGTCCATAACAGCTTTGGCTTATCCCAAACCCTTGCCTGGATGCTGCCAGCAGCAGTTTTACTCTTCCTTCAGGACACATCTTTAGCACCAGCTCAACGGAAAGGGTTTGAGCATTTGCTTCTCACAACCAGGGGAAGCAAAGAGGAGAGCAAGAGCATTAAGGAGCTTTTTTAGTGCATCAGCTGTTGGCTAAAGCTGTTGCTAGGTCTCTATTCTCCCTCAGTGTGAGCACCAAATGCAGCCCCAGGAGCTGGGAGACAGCAGCAGTGCCAAGCTGATACAGCTTTTATTTACACAAAGCCACTCTGGTGGCTGAGGAATTTCCACCACCCGTGTTTCAGCCTCCTCTTAAAAACAGAGGACACACAAATCACCCGTGAGCCAAGTTTCACAACTCCTCATCAGCCCCAACTGAGAACCAGCAGGACAGGCACCCCTGGCAAACCCCTCCTCTCCTGAGCCTGGGGAGGGGACAGGGCCACATCCCCTCAGGTAGGAACCACTGCCATCCCAGGCAGGAGATACCAGGGGAACAACTGGTTCCCAGAAGCACAACCAGTAACCCCCAGCTTATGAAAGAGCAACGTCAACGGCAGGTCTTTGGGTGCCCATTCCCCTCCATCAGCTGTCGGGGTGCCAATCGAGGCCCCGCCAGCGCTGCCCCATGCGGCACTCACTGTCCCAGCACCTACCTCTTGCAACCTCAAGAAATTCTACGGAGCTGCATAAATACCACTTGGCAACAGAGCAAGAAGCCTCCGATACTTCTAAAGCAGATTTCACAACTCAAGCAGTAAATTAAACCTGCCACCCCCACCCTCCCCATGGCTCATTCACAAGGAAGTCTGAGGCAACAGGAAGAATTTGCCTTCTCTGGAGAGCCTCCAGCAAAGAGGTCGGACGTGGTGGTGAGCGACCGAGGAAGGTGAAGCTGAGTTCACTCCATGGCTCACCGTGCATTTGGCTGCCTCAGCGTTTTAAGGGCTGATGCTGAAGATGAGGCGATGAAAACCAAGCAGCGATGCTGGGGTAGGCACAGCTGGTCACCACAGTGGAGACACATTGCCAGTAGCACTGCTCTTCAGACTTCTGCGAGCATCAAATGCCTCGTCGTGGCCAACCCATGGTAGGAGCTGGCCAACCTAGCACACGCTGTGTGCTTTTAACTGCACAACGCTCATCTTCTATCTGCTATGCTGCTTGCAGTGAATACTCATTTTGTGTATTCTAGCAGCCTCCAGAACTGCTAAAAAACCCCCATGGACTCCTATAAACACTTTTGTGGATTTATCAAACATCTCTAAAATCTGCTTCGTGTGCTTCAACCCACAGGGAAACGTGCAGGAACCAGAGAGCAGCACCTGAAACATCTGTCAGCAGGAGCCTTCTGACTTCAGCAGATCGCAGCGAGAGATTACCCAGGACAGGCGCCCGTCAGCGCGCTGGCCTCATCGCTACATCCGAGGGAAAATTCAGTCCATTTGGGCTGACCACACAAATATTGAGTTCACGGGAGAGAGAGAGGAATTGGATTCCATAGGGGTATTTACTACAGAGTTTCCTTACCCCGTCCTCCGTGCAACCTGGCCCGACGTGCGTTCTGGAGGGGTACAGTCCACCAGAGCCTGGCTGGCCAGGCAGTGCTATGAATTCTTGGGTAAAACTGACTTGGGCAGGATTTTTTTCCCCCCCAGGAGATCCTGGCTCTTGCACATCTGTACACGGTTTGGCTTGGCGTGTGAAACAAAAGAAATCTGCTACGGCTGCGGCATCGAAATAGCGTCACATTTCAACATCAGGCTTTGCTTTTTCCAGCATGGGAAGGGTGTAAAACACCTTACAAACCTCAGCCTGAGCCACAACACTACCCCAGCTGTTTAATTTCTTACCCCACATCCCAGCTCCTAAAACCAAAGGACTGGGGGTAGCCCAGCCCCAGACAAAGCAGCTTAAGAACCAAAGACCCTGAGTTTGGCAAATGCTTTTGGTTTTGAGGCCGGATCTGGATTTCTAAGGGTGAGTCTCCTTTGTGCTGATAAAGCTGCTGCTACTGCTTCTCCATGGCTGCAGTGGGATCAGTCAGAACCGAAGCTGCAGGTAACAAGTGCCAAAGGAGGATGCTGTGCAGCTCTCTGGCCAGGAGCTCGTCCCCTGTGTTTATTACAAAGCCACTTCCAGCTGGTCACAGGGCTGAGCACATGAGCTCTGGGAAGGACACGATTATTTGGGGGGATTTTTACAGTCACTTCAGCTTTACCAAGCTATTTTTGGTGGGTGTGAATCCATCAATAGCATCAGAACATCCAATTACCTGTGTTTCTGGTGCGAGACTGATGCTGTTCTCTCTCATTCAGGTACCACAAGCCCAAATATTCTTCCTCCAGGCTGCTTGCCTGGGAAATTTTACTACATACAAGTTGGTGCAAGCAGATGGCAGCTCCAGACCGGCTGGTTATGGAGGTCTTGTCACTGCTCCCTCTCTCTGAAGCACCAGAGTTTGGGGTTTCTTTTACCATTTGGATGAAGGCAAATAAATATTGTCCAAGAGCAAATAAGTTTCTGTGGTGCTCTGTGAACATCTGTGCAGCCAGACAGCAAGACTGCTCTTTCCAGAAGAGAAATTCTTCTCTGATGGGCAATGAGCAGGGACACTGCTGAAAACCAAGGTGGCCTGTAGACCAGGGTCTGGCCAGATGGGCAAGTTCTGCAGGTTTGGTGACAGCTCAACCAGGCTTTGAGAGTGGCAGTAGAAGAGCTCCAGGCATTGCCAGCCAGCCATTAGTTCCCATTCTGGAGCCTCTTTTCAGGACACACACTAACACCTTCCAGACAGGAATCACCTATGGAGGGGAAGGGGAAAGAGAGAGCCCCTTCGCACGGGTCCATAAAGAAACCACCCCAACAACCTTCCAGGGGTTGGGACTTCCACCACCTCTCTGGGCAACCTGCTCCAGGGTCTCACCTCCCTCATGGTGAAGAACTTCTTCCCAATGTCCAATCTGCATCTACCCATCTCTAGTTTTGATCCATTCCCTCCAGTCCTACCATCAGTTAACCCCGCCAGTTCAGCAGAGAGCTGTGACTCTGCTGAAGCAGCCGACCCTTTGCAGGAGAAGCAGATGAACCTTTTTGCTTTCATGCAGGCAGAGCCATCACCCTTGTTCTCCTCACCCTCGTGGCCATGGTGCGCACCAGCCAAGGGCAGAGGAGACCAGCTCCCCACTTTCTGGCCCGAGTTCACATTTCTTACTTCCCCAGCCATGAGAACTGGTGCTCAGGATTGTTTCTGCACTTTGGAGCAGCTGCCAAGGCTAATCACAGCCCTCTTAACATCCCAGGGCAGCCTCGAGGGATCCCGTAAACCGACCAGCGTGTTTTTCAGGATTTTGTGTGGCTGTAAACACCTTTCCCAGCTCAGCCTCAGCACACGAGTAGCTGTGGAGCAGTCCAAGCCATGATGAGCCCAGCAACACTGTGTGATCAAAGCCAGTTTAGGCCCCGTTAGCTTGAAACGCTGCGTACGAACTCCCCCTGCCCCAACCCCTCCAAAGCCACCCATCAGTCCCACTGTACCACAGCACTCCAGTTTCATTGCAGCTGCTCACATGAAGCCCAACCCACCCCCTCATGCAAAATATTCCTCCCCTGCACTTATCCCCCCCCTCCTCTCCCCACAAGTGACCCTTCGAACGAGGAGAGCTGTGCTGAGAAGGGCACTGCAGATCCCCAGGGCTGCTTGCTCCAAGTCTTTAAGTTGATTCACAGGCAAGTTAACTACAGAAGTTGGTGGCTGGTCAGAGGGGGAGTTGCTGCCACAGATTCTGAGTATTCAGCCATCTGAAAAAAATCCAGATTTTTTTTTCCCCCCTGCTCAGATCATTTCCTATAGCAGAGATACTGCAGAGGGTAGGGGGCTGAAGGTGGAGGAGAGAGGTGGGAACATGCAAAGTCCTACAGCCCAGTGTACCTGACATGGAGCAGAGAGGTGGGGAGAAAAAAAAAGCCCACCACCTGCAGAGAGGCTTTGACAAGGCTCTGCAGGGGACAGACAGAGGCAAACAAATAAAACCCCTCCTCAGAACTTCTCCCCCCCCCCCAAAAAAAAAAAGCCCCAAACACAAACAACAGCCTTGCTTTGTAGCAGCAGTGCTGGAGGATGCGCACCGTGGCCCTGCTGCTGCTCTCCTCCCTGCATCCCGGG
>JANIJG010007927.1:11683-28430 GCA_024611175.1 Megaceryle torquata | reverse complement strand
TTGCGCCCGGCGCTGTAATAAACATGCCTACTTTATAACCTAGCTCGGGTTGTAGAGTTTGATTCCGCACGTCAGCTCACCACGACATTCACGCTGCATGTACCACACCAAGCTACACAGAAAATAATTTTCATATGACCTGCTGCAAATACTACCCACTCCCCAGCAGCTTGACATGGCACAGCCTTAAACAAGCCACTAATGGCTGTAATTAGCCACTAATCACTCTTAGCTGCTGGGGATGAGTGAGGAGGGAGCTTCCATCCAGGGAATCAAACTGCCACAGGCAACTCAAATGAGTCTCACTGAACTGCCCATCACAAAATCCCAGTGTTTTCAAATATTTCAAGCAATGCATCCCACAGTTCCTAAGGGGGTAACTCCTGACTTCTCTGTGAGCTGTAAAGATCCGGGGTGATCTGAAAGTTTCCCCGAGTCCTGGAGGACACGCACAGTAAGCTCTGACCCCAGCACACCCAATAGAACTGACCAAGTTCAAACATAACATTAAATGTTAAATTAAAACCTTAACTTTAAATTAAAACTTGTAACTCGAGCACAACACAGCCACAAGTTCCCATCACAGAGCCATCTCAGCTTGGCCAGCTCCAGACACCAAGCTCATATAGAAGAACTCCCACAGAGTTTTTGCAAGAAACCAGTAAAAGTGAAATGCCCATACCAGAGGTGCACCCAGTGGGCGTCGTCCAGCTTTCCCCACTGCTCGCCACCCTGGTGCTGGGCAGCCCTTTACCTGTGCACAGGCTCCTGAAGATGTTGAGAGAAGGAGTTTCCATCTGTGTCAAGTGGTCAAACATGTCCTGCTCTGAAAGCTCCGGGATTTCTTTTAAAAAAGCCTCCATTTTTCTCTCTAAATGGTGGGGAGGGACAAAGCAAACAAAACTTAGTATCACATAATGCTAAGTGGCTAAAACATTATTTACTCAATCCCAGGGACACCCAGGCCAGAAGTAGGTTGTAAGAAACTATTCTACCACCAACACCCTGTGTTCTTATAGAGCTGTTGCGGTACAGCTGCTTTTGGCTGCCCTGCACACACACACTCCATCATCACACACACAGCCTCAATCAGCTCTGAGACACCCTGTGAGCCTGGCTGGGAGAATCTGAACCTAGCTCTGGGTATTAAACCCTTCACGCACAGCTCACTGCTTCCCAGCAGCACTGGGCACATTGCAGAGCCACATATTTGAAAGAAAACACAGAAATTAAGAGTTGGTGAGCCACAATCCTTCCAGAGCTGTGCACACACGCTCCAGCCAATTGCACCACCCCATTGCACACGCTTTTCTCCTCTACCCAGTAGCACACCGGGGTTTGCCCCACAGAAGTAAAATTAAGCATGTAAAGCATGAGACCCCCTGCAAAAGCCTAGCGGCCCCCAGTAAACCTGCTGGGATATGGGCAGCTTGGGTCTTTGCTTCTTGGCACCCGCTCTCACCCCATCTGCCAGTTCCCCCAGCCAATCACTCCCATCTCTAGGTCACCATCCCCCTTTCCTGCCCCTACTTTCACCTTCCAGCCCAACCACACCCATCCCTGTTTTCATAATCCCCATCCCTGACGCCGCTTTTCCTAGTGCTCAGTACCTAGCTGCAGTAGCCAAGAAAGATGCAGAGCAGTTTCTGCTGGAGCAACCCCTCTGCCCCGGGACACACACAGGAGCGAGTCTGGCCCTTACCTAGTGCTTATGACATCATAAAACACCTCAAACACCATTGACACAATTGACAGAAGACAATTCAGCTCAGCTGCTGGAGGTGCTTTCAATGCCCAAAGCCACCTCGTCATTCAGTGTACCCAGCTGAGCTCCACCTCAGCCAACACACTGCACACCCTGGGAAGGGACTTTTTAATGTCATGGGGAATTTATCCTTCTCTGATGCGTTTCAGCTGAATCAAACAGCTGGTCTGAAAGCTGCTGAGGGAGAGGCAGGTACTCAGAGCATGTATACAGAGCTCATTTCCTCAAGAAACAAGCCTAAAATAAACCTAGGTGTCTCCAGTTATTCCTGTTGTCCTGTGGACAGCCCTTAGAATCACAGGCATCAGAACAGTTTGGGTTGTGTTGTCGAAAGAAAAGGTTAATGGTCACAGAAATGCTAGGTTTCTGGTATGTTTTGTATATAAGACCTGGCTTCTTTCTCAAAAGGTGTGTGAGCTTTGGGAATTATCACCTGGCACCTTTTCCTGTGCAGAACTGAACTAAACCAAGTATCTCTTGATTCTGTATGTTGTTTCTTTCATACTGGGTAAAGAACCCAGATTTGGGACAACAGATAGAAGAGACCTTTGAAGATCATCTAGTCCAACCCCCTGCACTGACCACAGACATCTGCAACTAGAGCAGGTTGCTCAGAGTCCTAGCCTGGAATGGTTCCAGGGATGGGGCATTGACCACCTTTCTGGGCAACTGGAGCTAGGGTCTCACCACCCTCATGAAAATATTCCGGCAGTGCAGCTTCCTGTGTCAAAATAGCCAGATGTGTAAAAGTTTCAAGGAATTGAATTATTTTATATTTAAAAATAGTTCAGAGAAAGTTGAAGTGCTGCTTCTCCATAATGAATTGGAAAAATGTAAGCATGCAAAACCCCAGGTACCTCAGCCAGTCCTCACCAGACTTGTGCTCTAGACCCTTCCCTAGCTTCCTTTCCCTTCTCTGGACACGCTACAGCTCCTCAATGTCCTTCTCGGAGTGAGGGGCCCAAACTGAACCCAGGATTTGAGTCGTGGCCTCCCCAGTGCTCAGTCCAGGGGGATGATCCCTGCTCTAGTCCTGCTGGCCACACTGGTACTGATCCAAGCTGGGATGCACAAGTATTAAGCAGCCAGTGAAAACAGTGTATTATTATTCTTAGTTTACTGACAGGTAGATGTAGGAGAAGGTGCAAGGTGTGGGTACACAAGGGAATTTGCTGACACTGGTGTAAGAAAACCACTGTAACCAAGAGAACGTCCCCACAGAAGCAAAGCTGACACACTTCCTTGCCATGTTTTGACACTGGGGCAAAACTAATTCTGTAGGCACAGGGAGCTGATCCTAGGTCCTATAAAAGCTGGCTAGTGGTCTTAACCATCAGATGGTGCTTTTAATACGTCTTTGTAACCCCAGTGAATTGGGCACTGGTGTGCAGGTCCCTGCTGAGGGCATGGGGCAGCGCCACACAGCAGCACAGCCACAGAGCATTGCCTGCATATGTGGAATGGTGCCTTCTGTGTATCAAGTGACAGACCCTTAGGACTTCTAAATATTGTGCTTTTATCTACGTATATTTTAAAATTATCCATCTAGGAACCAGGAGCTCCAGCCTGAGAAAACAGGAGGTGGATTTCATGACAGACTCTGTGTCTGTGCTTTGTAATGAAGAGCCACAGGGAAGAACGTTTTGCAATAGCAGGAGGAAGAACAGGCTGACCTCATAGTTTCTACACAAAGCTTTGGGGAGCTTGTGATTCCTCCCAGAACTTCCAGTTTGCCTCTTTATGACAAACTTCAGAAGAAGAGAGCATCTGGGAGGAGGCTGGGCAGTAGCCTGATCACCAGGGAGTTATGAGGATTTCATCCCATCCCTAATTCTCCTTCCCCGCTGCAGTGCCATGGATTTGTGTGCTCTGAATCCAGAGCTGCTGCATTTCCCCTCTCCTGGTCCCTGTGTGGTGGGCAGGGGACAGGATGGGCACAGGGAGGGGACTACTTCCCTGGGCTGCTGTGGCATTTCCCACCAGGTCAGCCCCTGTTGTAAGTGCCTTTAAGCACAAAATAGATGTTTTCTACCTGAAAGGCAGACCTCACATGAAAAGCGGTTGGTTTTCACCTGCAGCAGGTGGGTGAGGTCTCTCTGTGGGAAGTTGGCTGCAGTTCCATTCACAATTACACATGGGAAAGGGATTTGGATGCTCATAGTGTGTCTGGGTTGAGTAATACCTTTGGCAAGAAGCAGATGAGTTTGGGAAGTGTGTAATGGTGCATCCCGTGCCACAAGAGTCTCAGACAGGCAGCCTTGCCTGTCCACCAAGTGGAGGGGTGGCTGGGCCACCTGGGTAGCCAGAGCCCTGCTCACCCCACAGCTCTCCCATGGGGCAGGAGCTGGTGGTACTGGGGCACATCCTGTAACAAAACCCAGGGATCCTGACTCATCCCTTTGGGGGTCACCCCATGGCTGCTGCAAGAAACAGTGTGGCCCCTCTCTGGCCTCGGATGAAGGGCGAAGGCTCAGACAGCTGGGGAGGAGAGAGAGCACAACTTCATCATATTTAGCATCAGATTTTAATAAGCACAATCTTGAGGACTGCAGTCAGAGAGCAGGAGGGGAACGCCTGCAGCAGAGGCAGAGGGTGGGAGCTGGAAGGTACTGAGGCCGGAGGTGGGGTGAGATGGGGACAAGACACAAGCAGAAGCCTGCAAATTCAACTGAGCCCAGAAATTCCACCCAGAACGACTCTGGGAGTGGGGCCCATTGCCACCTCAGAGCAGCCCCTCTGGGGAGACGGGCAGTGTTTTGGGGCTACATGAGCTATCCCTGTTGCCATCCTTGGTGACTGTGCTTGAGCATGTGTTGGCACCTTCATCCCTCTCCCCAGCCAGCAGCAGGGAGCCCAGGCACTCCTGCAGCCCAGCCTCTTTGGTAGAGACAGTAACTGTTTTCACAGAGCATCATAAATAAAAGGACGTTTGGCGAACATACAACAGGCAGAGCCCTGATGCAGAGCCAGGAGTTTCAGTGCTGAGGTCACTTCTTCTGCAGTCCCAGCCCCAGTGTGTCCCAGCTCTGTGCTGGGAGGAGCAGAGAGAGAGGGAAAAGGGGCTGGTGGGTGCACCCAGCTGCCCTCAAACCAGGGGAGAAAGGGCAAGGGAAGGAAAAAGGATTAGAGATGAGGACAAGGACCTGGAAAAGCCATGAGTCACCTGCACCATGGATACTGGTTCCACATCCCGGTGAAGCAATAACAGAGAGGTGGCTGAATAAAACAGGTCTTGTTGGAACAACCAAAGGAGCCATGGAGGGGAGATGTGATGGCAAACAAACCCAGGTATCAGTCCTGCAAGGATGCATTAATGAAAGTAGAGGATGCAGGTTCAGAATAAGCAAAAAGAGGGTTTTTTCAGTGTGTAGTTACACTGTGACACACTGTGGCACAGGTACTATGGATGCTGAGAGTTTGTGCCAGTGTAAGGGTGAGCAGAGTTGCTCAGGGAAGTGGTATCCATCAAAGGTGTTTATTCATATTCCTGGAAACCATCTCTAAGTCCTTGCCCTCGGAGAACCCATCCTGGTGGAGATGGTGTCTGCAGCTCTGCAGCCACCTGCCTCTAGCCACTCCGGGAGGGTGACATTATCCTGTGCTATCCCAGGGATCAGCCCAGCCTGGAGCTGCCCAGGCAGCCCTGGGGACACCAGGCAGTGATGGAGAAGGACTTGCCAGTCCCTTCGGATGTGGGAGTTGCAGTATTGAGGAAACACATTGACATCAAGCACAAAGGAGGATTCCAGGAGCTTTCTCTGGTTCAAATGATCCTGGAAATGAATAATCACTTCCTCTGGGAGCTCCCCTGCCCTGGGAAGAGGTGCTCCATCCTTGATCTGGAAAAAGCAGCAAAACAACAGTCCGACCCATTATGGCTCTGGGCTGGCCTCCGGTGGGGCAGGAAGCCAAGACTGTTCCTGGTGTCACACAGATCTGGCCCATCCTGGCCAAACTCTGCCACATCATTCACACTAAAGCCCCGTCCCCACAAAGCCAGATCCATCACACAACCTGATATATGACGCTGACCCAGCACCACCTTTCTCATCTGGTCTGTGGCCTTTTCCAGATGCTTTTGTGATGCGCAAGGGAGGCATAACAATTTTCAGGATTTATTGTTCATAGACATAGGTGATAATTCTGTGCACAGTGAGAGGGATCCAGCAAGAAAATGCCTGTAGAGGCATCTTCAAGTCATTCTGGGTCCCTGTTCACTTGTCAGGCTCAGCATCATGTACAAGGATTCTCACCAGTGAGGAAAATGGGTGTGCTGGGATGCTGGTGTGGTCCAGACTTACTGAACAGAGGGAAAGCACCATGGAAATGTGTACCTCATGATTTTGTCCTTGTCAACATACTTGTGCAAGGTAGATGCACTGGTGGGTGTTTGGTGAAGCCGAGGCAGGGAGCTGAGACAGACTAGCTCCTGAGAAAGGGTCAATACTGAAGCTGTGGTTAAAGCCTGGAGATCTTGTTTCACCCTCCGAGAAACCTGCAAGTCAAAAGGGTCCAGCTGATGATATCCAGAGTCCTAAAAAATTCACAGGGAGTTCCACATTTGAAGGTGTCCCCAGCACAGGGTTGTGCATACATGGTGTCAGAGACACCAGAACTACCCCCGAGCTGTGATACTGCCAGGTAAAGATGGTACATTGTGTGTGTCTGAGGATTTTGCTCCCTAAATCTGTGCATTTTACTAATTTCTTACCTTACCCTGTCTGGATGGTGCTCCAACATGCTGAGAGTATTGGGAGATACATGTCGGCTGACTCAGAGAATCACAGAGTGGTAGAGGTTGGAAGGGACCTCAGCAGATCATCGAGTCCAACTCCCTGCCACAGCAGGATCACCCAGGGCAGGAAACACAGGAACATATTCAGGTGGGGTTTCAAAGTCTCTAGAGAAGGAGAGTCCACAACCTCTCTGGGCAGCCTGTTCCAGGCTCCATCACTCTTACAGTAAAAATGTTTTTCCTCATGTTGAGACGGAACTTCCTGTGTTCTCTAATATTATTCCTCATATGAGATTTCCTGTATGTTCCTAACTTGTGTCATGTTGTTTGGGATAGAAAAGTTACTTGGGATAGAATTCCCAATGTCCTTGTGACTGGTGAAAAACCATCACCCTTCTTGGGAAAGAGCACAGTGGCTGGAGAATGGGGAGGGGGTGGCAGGGCTCCAGGTGTTGGAGAGCCAACAAGGGACAACATGGAGAGCCCAAATGTCATGCTGGTCACATTACAGGGGAGGGGAGGAGAGAAATGAACCAGCCACATATTTAAAAAAAAAAAAAAAAAAAAAAAGCTATGAAGCAGAATGCAAAATTCTGGCAATTGTCACCAGCCTGAGCTCTCCTGTTATCCCAGGGTCCTGCTGTCCCCCTGTACCCATCTGGTAACACAGCAAACCCAGCATCCAAGGAAATGAGAAAATAAGGAGGGCAATAATATAAAGATAATGGTCTTGGGTATGTATTTTGGGAGCCAAGAGGCTGCAAGAATGAGTGTGGTGTTCCCTGTGTGGTTGCAGCTCCATCTTGGGCCTCCTGCATCATCTCCTGTGCCCAAGAGGAGACAATGCAGATGTGCTTGCAGGAACGGGAAAGAGCAGTTGGGTTTTAAACAGAGGCAGACATGCAGGTGGGTGAAGAGCTTCCCCACGCAGTGCAGGTGAAGCGTGAGCCCGCAGGGAGGTGCAGGTCCCCTTCCAGTCTCTGCCCATCCAGGAGCACTGGGAACATGAGAGCAGCTGTCGAGAGTTTGTGTCACCCAGGAAAGGGAGCAGAGGTGGGGATATCCCATTTCTGATCCTGGCTTTTCCAGAGCCCCAGCAAACGCCATGGCTTTGACTTGCACTGTGTGGTGGAAACTTTTTTCACAGGTTACAGTGTCCTGTTGCTGTGGTGGGCAGTGATGCAGGGGGAGTCTGGTGGCTGCAGGCTCCAGGGTGGGTATTTTCCTCATTGGGCCATTAAAAAGCAATGGGTGGAAACCTGGAATCAGAAATGGGTTTAATGTCATAAATCTAAATGTGAACAGCAAAATGGTACAGCCCTGCCAGAGCCACAACAGCTGCCCAGTGCCTGCCCTGCACACCCAGCTCTGCCTCTAGTTCACTTTGATTAAAGGTGATGCCAGAGCAATCCGTGTCATGACATGTGCACATAATTGCCCCATAGCTTTTGGAGGGATTTGACAAGGATTTGTAGGATTATTTAGCCATTCCTAAGTCAACACGATCTTTCCTTGTTTGGTGAAGCTGCGCTGGGGATACAGACCTGCATTCCCCTCCCAGCACCCACTGGGCAGTGCAGCAGCCCCCAGCCCTCGCTGGGGCTCTGACAGCAGCTCCCAGGGTTTATAATCTCTGTCTTGGAGGCTGAGTGAGCCACAGAACCAGGAACTCCCCAGCATGCTGTGAAAGGGCAAAGGGCAGCCCTTCCAAGGGCTGCTGCTTCGCCCTTGCTGTCGATCGAGCGCTAGGCAGGACGAGATAAGAGCATCTCCGGAAATCTGAGTCACCCCCGTTTGGTGGGGTGGGAGTGATGGGAACATGCAGGTCTCAGTGAGCGCTTGGGACAGCCCCAGTACCTCTCCCTAGACATCAAAACAAAGTTCTGGTTTGCCAGGGGACGGGGGAAGTCAAGGGCCACTTTTCCTGTCTGGGCCCAGTGTAAACTGTGGTAAACAAGCCACCTCTCCAGCATGATTTCCTCCCCTCCTCCTTGCTCTGCCTCATCTGTTTCCAATAGGAAAGGCCCCAGTGTAAGCCAGCCCACCTCCCCCTCCTCAGGCATGGCTTGGACTTTGTTCTTTGGAAGTGCCAGTCTGGGACTCACCACCTTGTCCTGGCAGCATCTTCTCCAAAGGAAAGGTTGGGAGAAGGTTTGTGAGTCTTAAACAAGGACCACAGCATCCACCAGCATGCAAGGAGCTTTGTCACCTGTGATGGTTGTCATGGCCTTACTGCATCCATGTATGGTCAGGTTGGCTTCTTCTTTGTCCTCTGTCTTGTTCATCAAGGCAAAGTCTGTCCTTTCACCCACGTTTGGGCAGCACCCAGGATAAAAGGCTCCATCTCAATGCCTTTGGCGCTAGTCCAACACAACAAGCCCATGGTCACCTTCCTCATCGTGGCACTATGTAGCTAGCCAGATCTTCCCCCAAAGAGCCCACTGCAGGGAGCAGAGGCAGGACCTTCCTTGGAACATCAGGACATGCCCTGGTTTATTGGCACATCCCTGGGGTACACTTGAGTTGGTGGGAAGGAGAGGTGCAGCGAGGAGATGCACAGCTCTGTCACAGCTAATTCAATATTAAAAGTAATACTCTATTCTGTCCTTTTCTAACTGGTGAGAAACAGATTCTTTGGGAGGTGGTTTGTTGTGCCCTGGGTTGGATATCTGAAATCTCTCTGCTTCTGGGGTGCTGTGATTTCCCCAGGTTTCCCCAGTAGCTAGGTGTCCTGAGAGATGCTCATGGGTGGTCCATGGGGTCAAAATTAGGTGGGCTTGACTTCACTTATAAAGGGTTGGTGTAAATTCAATGAGAAAATTTTAGATCAGTTAATTTAAACTGACCACTCCGGTTGCTAGTGATTGATGCTTTTCAACTATCAGCAAACATATGTCACAAACTGGAGTAAATTGCATCTCTTCCTGCAGCTTAGCATCCAGCCCGCACTTTGGCACCTTGGGATCCATACCCTGTATTTTAAATCCTCCCCGGACACTGAGATAGTCCCTACTCACCCTTGCAGCTGCAGTGTCCTGCAGACTTGCAAGGCTTCAGCCCTTCAGTTGTGCTCATTTTTTTTTTCCCCTTTCCCTAAAGGGCGGTGACAAGTCCCACAGCCGCTTGTTTGCAGGATGCGGTGGCTGCTCACTCAACACCCTTTGGTGTTGCTAAGTCATGGTTAAAGAAAATAGCTCGCAGCACCCTGACACGCATGCTTAGCGTCTCGCAGGGCCGTGAGCACCAGACAGTATTGCGCTTTTTATTCCGAATGACACAGGAAAGACAGAATGTCTCACCTCTGACCCCGGGAAGGGTCACACAGATGGCTGCCAGGCCTGTCAAAGTTTTAGGCCATGGGATAATTCCCATGCACATTAGTTGTGCTGCTTCCTCTTGTATAACTAGGAGATATTTGCAGCTGTAAGTCAGAGGTCCCGCGTGTTCAAACCACAAGAGCAGATCTGGAGAGCTTTTTCAGGAGGGGTCTGAGATGGAATTTCCTTCAAATACATATTTAGACTCGGAGAGACCTGAACTGTGGAGTTCACATCTGGATCTGAGGGTACTCACAGGCCTGGAGGATGCTCAGGAGGCAGAGGTGGGCTGTGCCCGCACACTGCAACTACCCACCCCAGCTGGAGCTTGTTCTTTATAAGATCCCTGTGCCTCTGCATCTTTGGGTATCACTGAGCTGAAACTAAGCAATCAATGAAGTTCAGAAGTCCATGAAATCCGTACCAAATCTGTGAGAGCTGCACAAGGCATAGCCATGAAATTCCTTGTGCTTTGCAGCACCCAGGGGCTGGACTCAGAGAGGAATGGAGTGAAGGTAATTTGAAGTTGAAAATCTGCCTCAGGAGAAGGACGGCAAACTCCATTCTGGCTTTCAGAACTCACAAAAGGGGGAGGCTCTCTGGGCCTGGCCTGTGCTGAGCTCATCGCTGCAGCTGGAGGCTGTGAGACCTGCCCGAGGACCCACTGACAGCCCAGACCTCGCCTTTGCTTCAAAAACCCACAGCAGCAATGGCTGAGCGCAGAAATAACTGGTGCTGTGGAGAATGTGTGAGTGCACATGTGTGTGTGTACCATGTGTGTGAGCACTCCTTGAAGCAGGGTGGCTGTGCTGGGTGTGGGGTGCACAGCCTCAGCAGAGATCCACGATGCAATGCTGTTTAGTGAACGGCTGTGCCCCTGTGCATCCCTCTGTGTCCCACAGCGGGTGTCTGGGTGGTGGGAGTGGTGCAGGTGTCTATTTGTGGGTATCAGTTATTACAGTTCATAGAGTCATAGAACTACAGTATGGGTGGGGTGGGAAAGGACCTTTACAGTCCACCCAGTCCAACAGCCCTGAAGTGAGCAGGGAACATCTGCAAACAGAACAGGTTGCTCAGAACCCCAGACAACATCACCTGGAGTGGTTCCAGGGATGTGGCATCAACCACCTCTCTGGTCAACCTGACCAGGGTATCACCACCCTCAGTATAAAATATTTCTTCCCTCTCTCCAGTCTAAATCTCCCTCTTTTAGTTTAAAACCATCACCCCTTGTCCTGTCACAACAGGCCCTGCTATAAAAGTCCATCCCCACCTTTCTGAGACATCCCTTTAAGCACTGAGAGGCCACAAGAAGGTCCCCCTGGAGCCTTCTCTTCTCCAGGCTGAACAACTCCAACTCTCTCAGTCTGGTCTCACAGCAGAGGGGTTCCAGCCCACACATAATTTCTGCCATGCTCCAACAGGTCCACGTCTTCTTGTGCTGAAGCCAGGAAGAGATGAATGAAGTGGCTTCTTTCATGTGCTGCAAGGGTCTGCACACCATTGGGAAGCTTCTGCTATGGGGTAGCCCCAGCACCCTGTTCTGTGGAGTACCCTCTGTCTGACCCCAATGGACATGTATCCCTGGATGACATGTACTCCACCTTCCAAACTTCATCATCCAAGACAGAGATGTGGCTTTTTTCCTAAAGCATCTTTCCATGGGAGCTGTTAAGTACAAAGCAAGCTCCAGGGGAAAGGAGTAAGCATGGGGCCAAGTTGCTGCCAGAGCAGGGCAGCCAGTCACAGCGGCTGGTGTTCGGCACATCCTGCTGTGGTACGGCACAAGACATGAGCACATGGCTGGGCAGCCCTGCCCTCTGCCACAGCAGGTTCACCCAAGTGCTCTCCCCGAAGAGGAGCTCCTGAGTGAACAAACCTCCATGCAGGCTGGGTTCAGGTCCCTCCCATGCAGAGACATATCCAGAGCTTCCCAACCCACAGCTGTATTGTGCTGCTCTGCTGTGAAGTCTCTGACTTGCTCTCATGGAGAAATACAGTTGGATGCACTTGGCTTGTGCCTGCCCTATGAGGCCACCCTGAAGTGCCAGCTGCCCCATCCCCAAACCCCACAGAGATCCCTGAACACCTTGCTGCAGAGAAAGTGCAAAAGTTGAATTTCTCCTGCTTACTGCTGCTGTAGAATCCTGTGCATGGCTGAAATTTAATAAGACTTTCTCAGCAGGAAAAAAAAAAGGCAGACTCAGTGTTTTAGAAGCAGAGGACACCCTCCATTTACAATCCCACCAATTGCCATGGTCCCCAACACAGCATGAACCCTTTGAGCCAAAGCTTTGCCGTGGCACTGGGCTGCTGCACACTTTCCTCTCCAAGGTATTCAGTTGGCAAAGAGCCATCAGAAAGCAAAGAGATTTATATTTCTGAAGAAATCTGCCTTCCCCTGAACAGATATGCATAGGTTAAGGGGGAGCTCCTCACCTGGATCAGCCCATCCCTGTCCCTTCCCATTAGTCATTCCCTGCCTGGGCTTTTTTTTTTTGTCAGAAATATTTGGAGGGTGACTGCGCTTCCTACAAATGCTCATATTTGCTTCCAAACTTGGTTGCAGGTATCAAATCCTCCCTTAGCCATTCATACTCTCATTTTTAATGGACTTTTTGAGTTGAGGACATTAATTTTAAGATGTCCTTAATACCAAATGATTAAACAAGGAGGGGGTGATTCATAGGTATGAAATCGTGGTTGGCCTGAAAGCAGAGGCTTGATTTATAGTTCACAGAATCACAGAATGATTTGGGTTGGAAGGGACCTTAAAAATCACCTAGTTCCAACTCCCACTAGACCAGGTTGCTCAGACTGTCCAACCTGGTCTTGAGCACATCCAGTGATGGAGCACCCACAGCTTCCCTGGGCAACCTGTACCAGTATCTCACCACCCCAAGAGTGAAGAACTTCTTCCTAATTTCCAGTCTGAATCTCCTTTCTTCCAGTTTGAAGCCATCACTCCTTGTTCCATCACTACAAGCCCTTGCAAGCAGTCCCTCCCCAGCTTTCTTATAGGCCCCCTTCAAGCACTAGAAGGCTGCAACAAGGTCTCCCTGGAGCTGCACGTCAGGCAGCAAGCTGCCTGTGGCAGTGATGTAGATTGGGTGGGAAGCTGAGAAAGCCCTCTGCAACTAATGTAGCTGCTGAAAAAAAGACCTCAAACTTAGGGCTGAAGACAAAGAATTCAGGGTTCACCCCAGTTGCTGTGGTGGTGGGAAGAGGGCATGGTACTGCTGTTTTCATCAGTGCTGGTATCCACAGCCATCCACGTGTGGGGGGAGTGACAAATCACAGGAGTGAAGAAATAATGTCTTGTTACTTTTAAGAAAAACATAAAACCTCAAACACTTCCAAGCCCAACTCCTGCACTACAAGCACACATGGTGTGTGTAGTACGTGTGGCCCTACGCCTGGAGAGAGACCTGAGTGAGCAGCAGCCATGAGATACACCCGGGTCAGGGTGTTTGCCACACTGGTGGAGGATGAGGATGGGGACAAGGATGAGGGGGCTGCGTGGCTCTCCAGATAGGGACATCAGCCAGGCGAGGCTGAGGTGTGCAAACTGTGCTCCTGCCTCATGAAAAAGAGATCTGAGGCCTGTATAACAGGTTGGTTGTGTTGGGAATATCCCAGAATCACATAATACCACTTTCAAGGTCTGGTGGGAGCGAGGGTGAGAGAATGCAACTAAATGTAATGAAAAGTCCTGCTCATAGATCTGAATCCCTGAATCCAGAAATTTTGACATTGCCAAAAACTACACTGGGGATGTTTGTACTTGACATCTCTTGATGAGACCACATGAGCAGAAGGGTCAAATCATTTGCCTGGAGCACAAGGGATGAGGAGCAACTGCAAAACCAGATTGTGATAGATTTGGGAGTTTATAGGGAGGAACCAGCTGTGGTGGGTGGATATGCAGACCTGCAGAGGGGTGGAGGTTTGAAAGTATGGCTCTGCACTCTAACATCACCAAGCACGTGACAGCTACTCCTCACCCACCACCAAAACCAGCCAGACCCTGTGCTGTGAGTGTGAGGCTTTGAAAGGATGCGAGGGAGTCAAGTCCTGCCGCACCTTCACAGTCTGGGGTTGAGACCTGGCAGCCACTTGGTGCCAAGTTGTCCTGTCTCACATCTTATCATCCCAAAACATCAGCATTTGAATGGCAGAGAACGCATTTAGCTGGTGTGTTGAAGCATTGACAATAAGTGGTTGAGCCTGAAAGCCACAGACATTTTTATTGTGGTGTCTCAGCTTTAGGGGCCCCAATTCAAATCCTCACTAAGGTGCCTACTAATAGCAGGGTCTCTGGGATCCAGAGCAAGAGGCAAGGGACCAGGAGCAGGGGCTGGTGGGGGCACGCATCCCTTTGCCCCAACACCCAGTGCATACCATGGTGCTGCTCAAGGTAACAGCCAGCACATGCTCCAGGAGGTGTGCTGGACCCACAGGGATGTGTCAAGGTGTAATGTGCCCCCTGATACATGGGCACCTGCTGTTGGGCATGGAGCTGAACCACTTCCTAGGAAGCATTTATCAAAATCACAGTTTCTTTCTCAAAAGTGGGATGTGGTCCTGAGGGTGTGTTGGAGGAGACAGCCCAGTGAGCCAGTCCCACACACACACACCCAGCTGGGAATAGACTTGCTTTTTTACTTACTTTTTCCAGCTCAAGCAGTTGCTCACACCACCCCATAACATCAGGGTGGTGAAATCATGTTCCTCTTATATCCCTGCTTGGCCCCAGAAAGCTCAGAGGGAGCTCTAACGGAAGGAGAGGTGGTTTTGTTTATTGTTTTTCTCTTTGTCACCATTCTGTGAGGCACAGGAGGATGGGTGGCCATGGTCAGGGGAGGAGCCACTCTTCCCACCATGGTCCCACACTCTCAAAGGATGTGCTGGGCTTGTAGGTTGCTCCTGGCGCTTCTCACATTGCAGGGTTGATCCTTGGAGATGTTTCCAACAAGCCCTTCCAGAATACTTTCTTTGCCCCATTTAAAAAATACATTTAATTAATTAAATAATATATTTAAAAAAAAAAAAAAAAAAAAAAGCATAAGGGCTCCCTCTACTGCTGTGTGGGTTTAAACAGAAAAGGGATGAACCCTGCATTAGGCACAGGCTGTCTGGGCTGGAGGGACTGGACAGCAAGGTCAGCCCAGCTGTGATGCTCCTGCTGTTCGCTGCCCTTAAACGTGAGGGCCAAGGAAGGTTTTGTCTAGGGCATCCCTGGCCAGGTACCAATGAAAAGGCTGGTTTTGTGTCCTGTACTCCTCCCCCTCTACTCTGCCCTAGTGAGGCCACGTCTGGACTATTGTGTCCAGTTCCAGACTCCCCAGTTCAAGAGGGACTAGTGGAAAGAGTCAAACAAAGGCTACAAAAATGCTGAGGGGACTGGAGCATCTCTGTGCCCAGGAAAGGCTGAGAGCCCTGGGGCTGTTCAGCTGGAGAAGACTGAGAGGGGATCTGATCAATGCTCATCAGTAGCTTAAGGACCCAAAGGGAGCAAGCAGATGGGGCCAGTCTCTTGTCAGTGCTGCCCAGTAACAGGACAAGGGGCAATGGGCACAAACTGGAATCCAGGAGGTTCCATCTGAACAGGAGGAAAAACTTCTTTGCTGTGAGGGTGGCAGAGCCTGTCCCAGGCTGCCCAGAGAGGTTGTGGAGTCTCCTTTTCTGGAGAGATTCCAAACTCACCTGGACAATGTGATCCTGGGCCCCCTGCTCTGGGTGACCCTGCTGGAGCACGGGGGTTGGACCAGACGATCTCCAGAGGTCCCTTCCAACCCCCACCATGCTGGGATTCTGTAAAGGCTGCCCCATCCAGCAGCATCCCAGGGGATGATGCACCCCCATCTATCTAGAGAGAGAAAAAAAGCTAGAGGGATGTTACAGGCCCTGCATTTTTCTCCCTTTTTGCTGAGGCTGCTTTTGAAGCAATGGGATTTGGAGTGTCCCACTCGTAGCAGCTGCAGAAGAGCTCTGGGGCATCACCTGAAGCGTGGCTCGTGATGCCCGAGGAAGGTGCCACACCCCAGGTCTCAGCACCAGATCCCCCAACCTGCAGCCAGATCTGCCCAGCTACTGGCTAGACTGATGATCTGGTCTTCCAGCTGGGGACACAGCAGGATCCCAGCAAAATCCCATCCCCTCCTCTCTCCAGTCCAGATCCACATTAAACCCAGCTTCTGGGCACGACCCTGCGATTTAAAACAGAAGAAATTAAGGGCTCACATTCCCAAGAGCTGTGCAAAAGGGTGTTTAGATTTATTCCTCACGAAAAGAGATTTTAGATGAGGTTTTGGGTCAAGACCTCTGCCAGCAGGTGGGTTCAGGAACCTCCAAGCCCGAGGGATCTGGAGTGCTGGGAAGTGGGTGTGGAAGTCTCATGAGACCAGAGGCAGTATGGGTGGGTGATTCAAATTCCTGCTAAAAAAAGGTCCAGATTTCAGGGAGGGTTTCAACAATAGCAAAATATAATCCAGCTACTAGTTAAATGAAATCAAAATGGAGTTTTAAACCTTACAGCAGAGAGGAGAGATGACAAGCCTGGAAGGTCCCACGGGGGTAGAAGCTTTATCTAATGGGGGAGAAGTCAGACAAACCATCAAAAAAAGGGCTGGACTCAACATCAGTACACTCAGTAGGAAACCCTGAGTAACCACCTCAGCAACTAAACCCTCCTTTAATCTGGAAACATAACAGTGAGCAAGAGAAAGGGAGTATGTCCTGTGGCAGAAAAGCTACATGACTCATGTGCTCCAGTGGTTACTATGGAGTTGTTTACACATTGCTTTGTGATTTAAAAAAAAAAAAAAAAAAAAAAAAAGACGAGAGAGAGAAAAAAAAAATCAAAAACCTCCCCAAAAATAACTTAAAAACCAGGGGTTTGTGTAAGGCCGCCGGAGGGAGGGGAACAAC
>JANIJG010007927.1:0-11673 GCA_024611175.1 Megaceryle torquata | reverse complement strand
GAAAAAGGGGGTTTGTCGTGGTGCAAAAGATATATTTCCTCTTTGTGCTCCGGTGTTTTCTTTGAAGTTTTTTTCATATGTGCTTTTGTTTTAAAAAAAAAAAAAAAAAAAAAAAAAAGAGAGAGAGAGGAAAAAAAATCTAAAGAACTCGCCCAAAATTAACTAAATAGCAAGAGTTTTGCGTAAGCTGGCAGCATGAGGAGGAATAACTCAGCAGGCCAAGGAGGTTTCCAAAAGGCTCAGGGAGGAACCCAAGGAGCCACTAATCCCCGGACAAACCGACCACTTGTCCTGCTGCCAGATGGGTGGAAGGTGGCAAAAGTGATACTGGGGTTTGGGGTGGGGTTTTTTCATGATTCCAAGAGGAATATGACAATAAACACAGTAGAAAATTCAACCCCCATATTGAACAAGCTGCTTAGACTTCTAAAAGCTGTAAGAAATGGCTGAGGAGCATCAGCACATCTTGTGCCAGAGGGAAGTCCAACCTGGCAAATACTGAAGCTTTTTGAAATGAGTAGCAAGCAGCTGGGGGATGAGGTGATCTGGCATTAATAGCCATTAACTGGGTAACTGATAAATTAACCCTTTGTGAAAAAAAAACCATAACAAAAGATAGGAATAAAATGGCAGTTTCTGTACCAGTGGAAGGTCACAAAAGGGGATCCTTGGGAAAACATAATTTCTGTACAAAATTCATCACCGTGGAAGGGTTTGGATGCCACAAAGCCCTGAGACATGTTCATAGCTGTTAGAAACGAGGTCCTGCTCCACAGAGTACCAGGCTTTCAGCAGGTGAAAGAGTGGCATTGCTAGTTTGTATCCCTGTTTCCTTAGCATCTGCATCATTGACCAGGCTGAGAAACTGGGCTTTGAGTTCAGCAAAGCTGGTCCAGCAGAATCCCAACAGCAGTTTGAGTACCTCTGGTGATTTCAAACCCCATTGAAAACAGGGTCTCTTCTGCCATCAGATGGGCACCAAATTATGTTGGAGGCAGGTTCCACACAAATGAGGTGTGAAGCACCTTTCCACAGCCATGGTTAATCTGTGGAGCAGTCTGCTACAGGACACTGGAAATGCTAGAAGTTTGCACAGACTCAGAAAGAAATCAGTCAAATTAATGGCATCAAAATTCATCAGGTGACAGAGAGAGAGCAACAAGCCTCTAGAGGTCCAAAAGATGTTCCTGGAAATGTGACTGTGACTTTCCCATTTCCATACAGTTATAGAATCATAGAATCCTTTTAGGTTGGAAAAGACCCTTCAAGACCATCAAGTCCATTAACCCAGCACTGCCAGGGCACCACTAAACCATGTCCCTCAGCACCACATCTCCACAGCTTTGACACCCCTGCAGGGATGGGGACTCCACCACTGCCCTGGGCAGCCTGGGACAAATCTTGACAACCCATTTCGGAAATAAATCTTTGCTAATGTCCAACCTAAACCTCCCCTGCTGCAACTTGAGGCCATTTCTTCTTGTCCTGTCACTTGTTCCTTGGGAGAAGAGACCAACCCTCCCCTGGTCTTTGCAAGGCATGTGGAATTTTTGCTGATGCCGCAAAACTGGGAGGATTGGCAGATACACCTGAAGGTTGTGCGGCCATCCAGCGGGACTTGGACAGCCTGGAGAACTGGGCAGAGCAGAACCTAATGAGGTTTAAGTAGAGTCCTACATCTGGGGTAGAATAATAAAGTACACCAGTACAGACTGGGAGGTGATCTGTTGGAGAGCAGCCCTGTGGAGAAGGACTTGTGAGTCCTGGTAGACAAGAAGTTCTCCATGGAACAGCAGTGTGCCATTGTGGCCAGGAAGGCCAATGGTATCGTGGGGTGCATTAAGAAGAGTGTGTCCAGCAGATCAAGGGATGTTCTGCTCCCCCTCTACTCCCCACTGGTGAGACCTCACCGGGAGTATTGCATCCAGTTCTGGGCTCCCCAGTTCAAGAGAGACAGGGATCTGCTTGAGAGAGTCCAATGGAGAGCTACAAGGATGCTGAAGGGACTGGAACACATGCCTTACGAGGAAAGGCTGAGACACCTGGGGTTCTTTAGTCTGGAGGAGAGAAGACTGAGAGGGGATTTGATAAATGTTTATAAATATATGAGGGCTGAGTGTCAGGAGGAAAGGGACAGCCTCTTCTCACTCGTGCCCTGTGACAGGACAAGGGGGAATGGATGTAAGCTGGAGCACAAGAGGTTCCATCTTAACATGAGGAGGAACTTCTTTACTGTAAGGGTCACAGAGCACTGGAAGGGGCTCCCCAGAGAGGTTGCGGAGTCTCCTTCTCTGAAGAGTTTCAAAACCCGCCTGGCTGCGTTCCTTTGTGACCTGTGCTGGATTGTATCACCCTGCTCTGGCAGGGGGGTTGGACTCAAAGATCTCCGAGGTCCCTTCCAACCCCTGACACCCTGTGATACCTGTGAATTAGCTACTGCTCAAGACAAACCTTGGGGTTAATGTGTCCACTGTGACCCAGAGAGCTGTTCTTGGAGCTGCCAGACATGTCTGGGAGCTGGGAGCACACAAGCCTGATGCGAGCCGAGGGGGATGCTGGCCCCACAGCAGCACCCAAAAGCGATGCCTCTGACAACTAACAGGAAGGAAATTCAAGCAGCTGAGCACCGCAGCCTGCGTCCGAACGGCAGAAACCAGCACAGCACGTCCCCATCAGCTGCCCCGAGACACACGCTGGCACCAGAGAGGGCAGGAAGGAACTGGAATCACATTCAACACACCCGGTTTGCTTTCGGCACACGCAGGCAGATAGCGATGGGCCCACGTGGCCCCTGCAGTACAAAACCGCTGCTGTCCATAAAACAGAAAGAGCATTTCCTTTCTCTCTCCCCTTCACCCATCTTATCAGGGCAGCGGGGGAGGCTTTTGGTTCGCCAAGGGTTTGCAGGGTGGAAAGGGACGCCTGCTTCCAAACTGGGTCTGTTTGCATGGAAAGGCAGGAGGGAAGCAAGAAATTCCTTCCTGCCAGGAGCCCTGGAAGCGGCACCGAGTCCTGGCCAGCATCCACCCTCCTCACCCGCATCGCTGTTCCCTTTGGTCTCCCCAAAGGTCACTGTCCATTAGTCACTGCAGCTTTTTGTTTAGGAAATACCAGCTGGGAGGTCATGTCCTGTGTGAGCAGGCCAGCTGTGGCCTCTGCCAAGCAACAATAGACCTTTCCCTGCGGCCATACAGGCCCAGCAAGTCTCCAAGAAGTCTCTGAAGACACCAGCAACCCCTCTTGATCCCTTGCACCCCCAGCCTGTGCTTGGCCTTATTGAACTTCATGAGGTTGACACAGGCCCCTTCCTCCAGCTTGTCCAGGTCCTTCTGGATGCATCCCATCTCTCAGAGCTGCTGACCACACCACTGATCTTGTTATCCAACTTGCTAAGGGTGCCACAATCTCCCTGTCTATGTCACTGATGAAGATACTAACAGCACTGGTCCAAGTACAGACCCCTGAGAGACACCACTTGTCATCAGTCTCCATCTGGACATTAAGCCACTGACCACTACCCCTCTACATACCAGTGGTGTGTTAAGACCCAGGGCCAGACAAAGCATTGCTGCTGCCCCTGACATCAGCCACCTCTTGGGGACTCCAGAACCCAGCTGGCTGCACTGTGCAGTGCCACAGTGGGTGACACATGGTCTGCAGGGCCTGTGGAGATGACAGTTCCCTGCCTTGGCCAAAGATCAACAGAGCAGCTCATTGCTAGGACACACTGAAAGGATGAGGTTGCATACACCCCAAAGTAGACAGCAAATGTCCCCAGGGCCTGTTCTGTCCCCAAGACACTACACTCCAAGGGCTCAAAATGGTTCTGCCTGTGAAACGAGGGCTATTTCAAGCTCACCCACCAGCAGTGCTGGCAACAGCTGAAATGTGCTTCACTATTTCACAGCAAATAGTATTTGATGATTATTATTATTATTGCTCTTGGAGTATTTCTGCTCCTGCAAATCCTGAAAGTTCAGGCACCGCCCAGGCCTGGAGGTCTTGGGTGGGGCCACCATTACACAACTAGTGCTCCAGCAGCTGGCTGAGCCTGGATTCCTCAGGCTGGTCAAAAAAAAAAACCCCATTCAGAGAATTTCTGCGGCAACTCCCACTTCCCGCTTCGAAGGAAACCCCGGCAGACAGCGCGTGAAAAATCAAACAAGACTCACGCCCAGCTGGAGCAGCGATAAGAAATTTGGTTCTGATCCACACTGTGGAGAAATGCAACAAAATGCCAGCTTCTCAGAAGCCAAAAGACTGAATGTTTGCCAAGAGGCTAAAAAGAAGTCAAGAAGGGCTGTATTTAAAGGCACATACTAATAATTGCCTCTGTCCTTGATTAAATAAACTGCAGCTTTCAGAAAAGCACTCACTATTTTCCAGCGGTCTAGGGGGAGCTTTGGCAGCAGAGAAGTAAACATCAAGTGCAAAACTTTCAACACTTTTTATAATAGCTACCTTGTGGATGGAGCTGTGCCGGAACCAGTGCCATCCGTCTGATGGCAAACTGGGAGCTTGCTGGCTTGGAAGACAGGATTTCCAATCTGTTGCACTGTGTGGGGCCAGGCACTGCACTTGCACATCCCCATGTGGCTGGAGAAGCATCTTTACTTCAGTGACTGACTTCATTTGGCCTGTTCACATTCATTCCTTAGAAATAAATCATCCTTCACACGTAAATGAGGATGAGAAGTTCCCGCTATGGGGTGGCACAAACACTTACGGCAGCAAGAAACCCTCCAAGTATGCTTGGATGAAGCCTCTTAGCCACTCCAGGCAAGCTTCAGAATCACAGAGTGGTAGTGGTTGGAAGTGACCTCAGCAGATCACTGAGTCCAGCCCCCTGCCAGAGCAGGATCACCCAGGGCAGGCCACACAGGAACAGATCCAGGTGGGTTTTGAAAGTAGAGAAGGAGACTCCACAACCTCCCTGGGCAGCCTGTTCCAGACTCCATCACCCTCACAGGAAAATTTTTCCTCTTGTTGAGGTGGAACTTTGTGTTCCAGTTTGTGACCATTACCTCTCATCCAATCACAGGGCACCACTGAAGAGACTGGGCCCTTCTACTTGACACCCACCCTTCGGATATTTGTAAATGTTAACAAGATCCCCTCTCTGTCTTCTCCAGAATAAACAGCCCCAGGTGTCTCAGTCTCTTCTCATAAGAGAGATGTTCCAGTCCCTTCATCATCCTCATAGCCTCTGTTGGACTCTCTCGAGTATTTCCCTGTCCCTCTTGAACTGGGGAGACCAGAACTGGACATACTTCAGACATGGTCTCACTGGGGCAGAGTAGAGGGGAAGAAGATCCTCCCTTGACCTGCTGGACACACTCTATGCATCCCAGAGTGCATAAGGCTGCACAGTGACAATTACCTCATCTCTGCACAGGAATGACTCCAGCATGCTTATGTAGAAATTGTTTGTACAGGGAAAACCATCCAAGAACCCCTGGGTGAAAGAACTGTGCCAGAGCTTGCCAAACAGCACCATGAAACCTGACAAGTAAACCCCATTAACAGTACATTCCAAGAACACAATGTACAAATAGAGCTCAGCCACGATCCACAGAAAGGATATCTGGTCTGGTTAAACAAAGCATTATTTTAATTTCAAGATTTTGTAAATACATATTTACAAAAGGAAGGTATTGATCTAAAGAGTTGAAGGAATGTACAGCTCCCAAGTATTGCTACAGGACAGGGAAAGAAATTGTGTTCACGCAATCCCACCATTTACAAGACCCAGGATTCAAAAAGAAACCACATTCTGAGTTTAAAACACCTCACCCCAGGCTGTGACACCCGCCGCTGCCAAAGCGCCATCTGCCTTGGACAGAGTTACACGACAAGAAGGAACTGGCCCCTCTCATACAGCTTTTCACACAAAACGTGCTACTTTCTGCCACCTAAGTGAACACTGCCAGCCAACATTTCACAGTCCTACAAAAGGCTCTTTTCCAGTCCACAGCTAAAGGACGCTGCAAGGACTTGTAAACCCCTGTACAGGCCCTGTGCCAAGGGGCTGGTGAGGAAACTGCAGATCCCATCACCCTACACCCTCCTGGTCAGAGAAAGACCCGTGGCACCAAATGCATGCTACAGAGCAGTGCCAGCGCCACCAGATGCCACCCCTTGGACAGCACATGTCAGACAATGGCTGCTCTCAGATTCACTCTGCCTCTGAGACCGTGCCCGCAACCTTCTTCCTCACCTGGTTTTACTCTTGCTGCACTCTCCATATGGACACAAGAGCAACTGTCTGCAAAATGAGGGGTTTAAGATGTTACTAAGAACTCCAAGAATTCTTCAGATGAATACAAGACCAGGGCTGCTCAGAATTGACTTTCTGCAGTTTCCACGAGACTTCAACAATCTTCCCACCATGGCAATAGCATTTCCTTCAGCGGTCCTTCCCTGCAGCCACCTCAGCGCCGGCCAAATGGCAGAATGAGAGATGCGGAGCCAGAGGAGTGCTACAGAAACTCCGCAACAGAAGCAGCGACCTCCCAGAACAAAAGGCAGCGAAGTCCACAACTGAAACTGCCCCAGGCACCAACTGCTGGAGGAGTTGGGGGAGTTCTTGGATAACAGCGCTCGGCCTGTGCATGGTTTTTTTCTGAAGGATGTCCAGCAATTTTCTCTTAATTTATCCAGTAGTTCTAAACCAGTATTAGAGCCTAGGATTTATTATCTTTTTTAAATTTAAAGTTTAGGCAAATGAATTCTAATTAATCAAACTAAAGAAAGGACTGAAACAAACTGCTAGTGGAAAAATGGAATATAAGTTGCTAGGAGTGTTAACCTGAAGTCTTGCACAATTTATTTACTTCTTTTAATTCACACCTCATGTATGCAGCTCCCAAATCTCATGGTCAGAGCAATGTTCTCTGTTGTCCACTACTGTGAATCCAGCCTGGCTTGAGGCTTCCACCAAACTCAGGAGGCTGTTTGGTCCTCTTTAACCACAGTCTGCAGAGGGGTTAAAAAAAAAAAAAAAAATTAAAAAGAAGAAGAAAAGGGGATAGAGGATCTATGTGACTCACTGCCAGGATTCTGGGGCTAGCCATTCATATATGCCAGAGGCTAAGACCAGTCTGGGCCTCTGGTAACTCAACAAGATGTTATTCAAGAGCAGAAGTTTATCAAAAAGCCATTTTACGCCGTCACGCTCTCACTGTGTTCCTTATTTCCAACATGTCAGCAATATTCCAGTAACTCCTACAGCACCTATCCACTGCAGCAACAAATACTAAGAGCTCACCCTTTTGCACAGCAAAATGGAACCTGCTGCCAAGAATTAATAATTTACTCTGTGACTTAACTAAGGAGACTCAAATGCACAAGGTGTGAATGTTCCCTCTGCACAACTCCAAATAACAATTTTTTTCAGTCTTTCTTTTCATGGTCCAGGCAGGAAGGAAACAGATGGACAGAAACAAGTATGACCAGATGGTTTCCAAAAGCCTGAAAATCTTACCTGCCGCAAGAACTGCTTCCCCAGATAGCTGGTCGCCATGCTCGTCAAGTTCTTTCTGCTGCCAACTTTACACCTGATGTAACCATAAAGGTTGGCTCCCTGAAGCACCACTCCCATCACAACCACTGCCTAAGACACAGGAAAATACAGTCACTGACATAGTCCTGCCTGTAACACACAGGATCACGTGTTACACAAGTCCACTCACCAGCCATTTCACTTTGAACGAAAAGAGAGCGCTGAAAGCAAATATCACCCAGATCATAGGACAGGTAATCAGACCTAACCAGAAAATTCGGGACTCTGCTTCTGATGAGGTTTTACTCCCTTGTGCCGATACCTAGAAACAGAGAAGAAACGGAGGTGGAGATGAACATGAACAAGCTTCTCCACTGTATAGATCACATTGTCTTAAAAACCAGTCCAGAATCCACAAGCCCACTGTTTTTTCCCTACACACAACAGTATTGGGTGTTTTCAAGATCAGTTTCTACATCACGCAAAGATCTTTCTGCAACAGAAGATGTTTCCATTTAAAGGACCCTTTTGTCAATTTTCTATCAGAAATGGGGGAGGCAGCAGCATCAAGTCCTCTTGAAATGTGTGGGGCTAAAAGGTTAAGTTTAGGAAACACAACAGTTACTGCAAGGTACAGTTACAAAGCTTGGTCAAATGGGTCATGTTTTCTAGTTCCAAATCACTGCACAAGCAGAATTTCACTGATCCTAGTGAGGGCAGACTGAAATAGTGATACTGAAAGACTGATATGCTTAAGCATCAAAGTAGGGCAATTTTTTTTTCCCTTTACACACATGGGGGTCTGATTCACACCACACTATTGATTTTACAAAGTCTTTACAGAGCAGAAGACCCCAAGCAAGCACTCACTTCTTCCTATGACAGTTAAAAAAAAAAAAAAACTTAGACTGGGTTAACAACTTACTGCTAAATTTACAGCATCACCAGCAGTCCAGCTACATTCCCCTTCTTCCTCAGTATGCTGCAGCTTTACTAAACTAGTACCCTTTTGGGAAAGAAAGTGTCCGCAGTGAGGGCACAAACAGCTGGAGAAAGGTTCAGGTTTAGGAAGTCCTACACCAGTGCAGGCTTCTAATGTGATCACTGGAAACAGTCTTTACCTCGCTCCAGAACTGCATGTCATTAGCTCCATACAGAGACAGAAGGGATCGAAAGGGCAAATACACGACATGGTATGGTGAGGTGCCCAACAGATGGGCTACTAGAGAGGTGTCAGCGGCCACTATGAACAGAAAGGTAAAGCAAGAGCTGTGACACCTGCTTGACATTTCTTCCTACTTCAAATAGTTTTCTGTAGGAGATAAAAGCCATGTCAGCTGCTCCAAGTTCCCAGCAGAGATCTTGTAGATTACTGATGTGACATGGGAACCCTTACTGTATTTTGCATGGAAATTTTACATCACTTGCATGAAACCAGTTGAATACATCACGAGAACTGTTAAAAACCAGTCAACAGTCACAAAGCTCCCTCAGCAGCCAACATAAAACAAGCCCATGGTCACAGATCTGTGGCTGGAAGTAAATGTTGATGTTGTGCAATCTACCATTACAACCATAACTATTAATAGGGGGTTCATAAACAAGAAACAATTAAAAGAAACAAGTAAAAAGGAATTTACCTTCCTGGCTTCAAAGACCCAGTGACTTCTACCGTCATCATCCACCTGGTTCCACCAGCGAAGGCCAACCATCAGTCGCCCTGTGACATTCTGAAATCAGAGAAGAGCAACAAGCTTTCTATCGTCTGCTACAAGAAACCCTTTGCCAAAGTTCAGCTGTTTGGGTTACCATTGACAACACTGCTCATCTGCCTCACATTCAGAAAAACAAGATTCTGAGGCTCTCGCATCCACAACAGCCTATTTTCTCAAATGTCCAGCACAACACCACATTAGTGTGAGGTGTATTTCAGGTGATTCAAAAGGGATCTGATAACAAAGGGTGTGCTACCTTAAAAAAAAAAAAAAAAGCCTAATATTTGTTTGCAATTTGATTTTCCAGAAGAAACCAGGGACATAGAGATTTAAGAATTATTATTATTTAGTTACACTTTGCAATACATCACAGCACCTGATAAGGGCATCTGGGGTATCATTTTGTGGGAAAGACACATAGAAGTGACTCTTTCTGTGACACAAATTTCACTGTTCAGTCATTCACATACAGTAAGCTGAAGATATCAAAAAGTATAAGAGGAACTTACCTTTACAGCCCAAAAGTCACATGACAGGAGGAGGATAATTGTCACCATGCAGGCAATAAAACTGCTAGTTAAGAGCTCACAGAGCAGGTAGACAACTATTGCACTGACTCGGAAGAAGAGGTGGAAAAACGATGCCACGGGGTGCCTGGAACAAGGTACAGCATGGTCACAGCTCTCACAGACAAGAAATGCCATTGTCAGGGCCATCTCCTGCCAACTCGCGGGGTAAGGAGCAGCACCATAACACAAACGCAGCATGCCGTGGCTGCTAAAAGCACAGGAAATGAATGGCCTAGAAGCTCATCATATGGGAAACTTGTTCTGTGTGCAGCCACATCCCACATGCAGACAGAATTTGGGGTGGAAGGGGACAGGGACTTGCACCTGGTGTTCAATGTCAGGCAATCTGCCTGGGTAATTTTCTAAAGGTTCTGGCAGAGGAAATACCCCCAAAGGAGAGCTCCTGTTTTATAATGGGGCAGACTTGTCCTGCTTTCCTATTTCTGCAGTTTCTGGGTCAGAAACATGAAGTACAGAGCAGAGGTCACCACAGCACCAGTGCATGGATGCTGTTCTGTGCAGGAGTTTGGTCAGAACAAGAACGATCCAAATACAGCAAGACATGGCAGAGAGCAGGGCAGCACCAAACACACCAGAGAACAAAGACTGGGGAAGAGATAACGGCCTAGCCCAGAACCAGCACTCCACACAGTGAGAACCTGATGGTAGATCCCCTGCACACACACAAACACATAGGAAACAGCACTCAGAAGCTGGAAAGCATAGGCCTACAAATTCCAACTGAGCTTCTGAAACTGGCTCTTAGTTATCCCAAAGTTCCTCTCCAACACTTCAAAATAAAGAAGTTATTTGCCATTTAATATTTTGGTGTTATAGGTCCAGTTCTTTCTTCCTTGTGCTTCCACCTCATCTAGAAACTCTCTCTGGCCACTGACCTGATTTTTGACTTTTTTGATCTCCTGGACACATCATCATCTGCATCAAAGAGAGACACATCTTCAATGTCATCACTGCTTTCCTAGAGAGGGGAACAGATGTAAAGAATTATCATAGAAAAAAACCCAACCTGCTTTTCACTTCAAGCTGGGATGGTTTTGATGACCTAGAAGTATTACAGTGTCACCTTGAGATCAAAACTATATTTGGGAAGATTTAACCACATACAAATAACCAAAGAATGCAGCATTAACTGTTTTGATATGGGCTTTATGAAAACTGCATAAATTCAAGAAAAGGAGTCTAAGGCTCCTTTCTGCAGCCAGTCAGTTACTGACACAGCCCAGCCTGAGGTATCTTATTCATCCTTCTTAGAGAGCTCATTACCTCATACAAAAGCTATTCCTGCATCAGGCAGCATTCACATCCTCCCATATTACAGTGAATTTCAGAACTGATTATTTTTACAGACAGGGTGCACCTCTGTCACAGGTCCTGTAGAATTGTGATACCACTAGCATCTGACTTACCAAGCACTCTCACCCAGAAACCCTCTTCATAGGCTCCCAGAATGGTTTGTGTTGGAAGGGACCTTAAAGATCATCTAGTCCAAGCCCTCTGCCACAGCAGGACCACCTCCCACTAGAACAGGCTGCTCAGTGCCCTGTCCAGCCTGGTCTTGAACACATCCAGTGATGGTGCATCTACAGCTTCCCTGGGCAACCTGTTCCACACTCAGCGTGAATAACTTTTTCCTAATTGCTGAACTAAATCACCCCTCTTTCAGTTTAAAACCATTATTCCTCATCCTATCACTACACTCCCTGATAACAAGCACCTGCCCATCTTTTTGACAGGCCACAAGGTCTCCCCAGAGCCTTCTCTTCTCCAGGCTGAACACCCCCAACTCTCTCAGACTGGCCTCCCAGCAGAGGGGTTCCAGCCCCCCCCCCCTCCCTCATTGCTGTGGCTCCTCTGGCCCTGCTCCAGC
>JANIJG010007926.1:24732-47274 GCA_024611175.1 Megaceryle torquata | reverse complement strand
GTCGGTCGCAGGTGCACGTGCTGGTCACCCCCCGCCCCGCCTGCCCGCCCCCGCCCTGGTGTCCCCCCCCTGGCCACACATTCCCGTGGAATCCACGAAGGCCTCCTCCCTCCCCACCACCCGCTCCTCCCCCCCCAGCTCCTGTGAACGACCCCCCCCCTCGCAACGCCCACCCCCCTTCCCACCCGTGCCTGCTTCGCGGGGGAAAATACACCCTCTGTCCCCGCTGACAGCAGCCGCGTATCATCTCTTTTAAGTTCTGAAATAATCATAAGCCCTGCAGCCGAAGTGCCCTAATGTATTTGCTGCGATGTTTACGCGTTCTTTAGTAAATAAATATTTTTTTCTGGGAGCCGTAATGCCGGAGATTATCAGCAAAACAGCGTGGAAGGCATCCATCTACCCATCCAGCTCCGGATTTCTTTCCACTCGATGCCTGCTTTCCTTCAGTGACTCAGTCCCGCTGGGAGGGGAGAGATCTTTTGTAAGACGTTCGCAGGAGCCAGTGCCTCGCCTGACTGCAGCGCGCTGCCGCGGCCCGCCGCTTTGGACGGGAGCGGAGAAGCCCAAACCAAGACGGTGCTGCAGCAGGAGTCGCCAGCACCCTCTGCCCGGCGGCGTCTCCGAAAAAGCCGCGGGTCTGGCCGAGCCCCAGCCCCAAAGCCGGGCGGGCAGGGGCGGCCCCGGGGTGCACACCCGCGGGACCTGAGCGCGGCACCGCGGGCGGCTGGGGCGGCGAGGCTCGCGCACCTTCAGGAAGGGGGTCTGCGGCCGCCCGCGGGGGACATCTCCCGTCCCGTTAGCGGGAGGGACCGGCTGGCGTGTCCCCCCACCATGTCCCTTTGAGCCTTGGGCTACTTGAAAACGGAACCCTCCAAGGCGTGAAGATGCGCCAGAACAGTTCAGGGGACGCTCTTGCCACGCAGCCTCTGCCAAACATCAGTCTCCATCTCCTTTCCCAAGCAAGCTTATGAGTTTTTAAAATCATCGTGGTGCTTCTGGTTTTGGTGGTTTTTTTTTTTTTTTAGGTTTGTTTTGTTCCATTTTTCTTTGTATTTTCCCCTTAGTGTTTTGGACTTAAGGTATTTTACAGACCATGTCTCTTTCCAGGTGAGAAGCAGCAGCCAGCTTCACATTCCCCTAATTAATTACCAGCACCTGGACCATGGCATAATAAAAACAAGCCTCATATATAATAATCTGAAACCAGGCTGAAACTTCACAAACTCAAATCCAGAGAAAACTAGAATGAGGAAGACGTGTCAGAATGCGTATTTCAACTCTCTCACATTCCCTGGCCCTTTTCTCTTCCGTTGCTTAACTGTCAGCTAGTTCAGTTATTTGATGTTTCATAGAAGCAGGCATACACAGACTCTTTGCAAGGAAATTATCCTAATAAAATAAATTGAACCAAAAAGCTTTTTTTTTTGTTTGTTTGTTTTACTCATAGTGGAATGGTACACTGCATGCAGCTTCCCATACTACACCTTTCTCCTTTCAGTGAGAAGAAAACAGTATTACTGGTATCAGTTCTAACTAATGTTTCTGACGTGTTTCACCCGTGTGCTCACTCTTCCCTTTCCCTGCTTCAAACAGACAGCTAGGTAATGAACTTATACAGGCAGTAGAAGGGTTGAAACGCAGATAAACGTTGGGAAACGTTGCCCTGAATTACAGAGCTACACCCATATAGATGTGGAGCTGCAATGAATTCAGTGGTATACTGCCAATCACATGGAAGTGCTAATATATGCCAAAAACCTTCAGTGCACCACTCCTAAACTGGTATAATAGAGAGATATGCCATAGCAGGTGGTGTTATAGAATTGTCATAGAAAGGAGAGAGGTTTGCTAATACAATATGCCTGTCCTTCATGCTGACAGGTGATGAGGGGTCAAGCTGCTAATGAAGGTCTGCTCCATTGCGGCTGGAGGCTCAGAAGGTGGCTGCTTGAAAACCTCTTTCTTCCTCCAACATGGTATATGGGTTACTGCTTTTCAGGTTACTGCATGCACACATTCTTCCAAATCCTCTGTGTAGCTCCTAAAGCACTGGACAAAAATGAGGAAAGATGCCCCAAAAAACAGCCTTTCAATTATTCATGAAACATCTTAGTAAATGGAAAATTTTGCCTCCAAGTCAAATATGGAATGGATAGAAAACAGGGTACCACAGCAAAAGCTCCTACTACAGGAGATCTGCATCTCCAGACTCCCTTCAGCTACCCTCTGCAAGATGTACATTTGTCAAAATTAATTTAGAATATGCAAGACTCCCTGGTTTGTCTCCCCGCTTACACCGGCCTTTCGCGCATGTATACACTGCAGCACTGCGATAGCTTCTCTCCTGTTCTGCAGTGCCATGTTACCCACGACCTGCCAAACTATGTCTCCCTCGTGGTGTTACACGTGCGTGTGGGAGTAGGTAGCAGCAGCAATGCAGAGCCCTGCTGGCAGATGAGCCCAGGGCAGGTCCCGCGATCAGATCCTGCCCCATCTCATGCTGGGGCAAGCCCCAAATACAGATTTCCTCAGTTATACACAGGTTTGTGTAGTGCGAACCACCAGAAAACACTTCCATTTAACTATATGCAGGCAAATGTGGTTTGGTAAGTCTCCATTTTCCTTGTCTGGTATTCTACTGCCTACTGTGGGGGCAGAGGGAAGGCCATAAGGAGGGCAGCTGCAAAAATCTGCATGTTTCCCTCTGAAATAAATGCATGCTAAATATACTCAGGGAGAGAGTTAATCTAAAATAGTAAATTAGAAGGCCTAAATAACAAATTCCAAACAAAAGAAAAACCTTTGAAGGGTAATGAATATGTAAATAAAAAATACTGGGCACAAAGTGGAAAATAAGTCAATTGTATGGGCTATTTCTTCACTATGCAAGAAGTCAAATATTTTAAAAATCATCTTCAACACAAAAAGACCTATCTATTTTTCAAATATTTGCTTGCCACAACTGTTGCCTTTAAAAAGAAAAAGTAAACAAAGTATTTTGACACAGAAAGAGAACACTTCTGCCCAGACAAAAGAATCAACTCAGCCTAAGTACTATCCAATCCTTAAACAAACAGAATACCCCAACCAGCCCCCTGCCCAAACCCAAAGTCACTCTTCAAACCCAGTTATTTGACTTTGCCTGCTTGAAACCAAGTAACCAAGCTACCTGCTTTCCTTTGAGTGTTTTCCTCTCTAGTCAGTGGAAATGATTTTAAATGTCATATACCACTTGGACACTTTCCATATATTTATATATAGGGACATCTCATGTACATTTTCTTTTGCAGGAGGGAAGGAGGGTTCATGCAACCTTGAACAGCCTCTATCACTTTAATGTTTATTCTCAAAATACTGGTATTCATGACACCGCTTGTAAGAGTTGTGTGATTCAGTTATCACAGCATAACTGAATTAATTTTCTTAAGGTCAATTGTCTTCTATGGATATTAGAGTTTGAATAATATTTGAAAGAGAGCTGGCAGAAGGATTTTCAGCATTTTGGTTTCTATATATCCTCAGAATTCAGTGCTACTAATTTTTTTATCCCCACCCCCCCTAGTCTTAATGAGAGTATCTGGTAATCAACAGGAGCCAAATTTCATTAGAGAATTTTTGCTGTTCTAGCAATTAATATCTCAGTAGTTTTACAGTGGGTAGAAATAAACCTTTACCAGTGCTTTTCCTACACTGTTAATTGCCCTCATCCTTTCTCAAAAAAGGCCTTTGAGAATTTAAGACAGGTTTGTAAATGTATTTTATTATGTTGCAACAATCAAAATATATATGTACTACTGATTTTCCCCCCAAATATTAAATGAAAATCAATACATTTTTTTGCCCACGTTGTGTTCTTGAATGCTTTGGAATCTGTAAAGACCCTGGCATAAAGAAACTGAAGCAACTGCACAATTAAGAGACTGAAAGGTGTTATAGTGCTGCACTTATATTACAAATTAAGTCAGATGTCTCTGTTTAATCAAATACAGCCTCAACAGTCTCTGTTTTGTGAGTATTAGAAACAATAAACAAATATACACAGAAAGCATTACAAACAAACAGTAAATCGGTTATTTAAATACAACAGTATCCAACATAGCAGCTAAACACTGGACAATGTTTGAGGTCATCAGCACATCCACATGCTCTTCTAAATGACGTTTGGGGTCCTGAAATACAAAGGATGTAATGAGAGAAATGACCAAAACGCATGTCTGAAAGATTTCATTTACTTCAGGTCTATTTAAGGTGATGATGAATTAAGGAAGATAGGTCAGTAATGCTCCTGAGTTTTCCATTCTAACTAAACCTAGCAAATGACTGAATTTCTATGAGTAAAATTTTATTAGTCCATACTATCACTGAGATAAATTAAGGATAGGTTTAGGAAGTACATTTCTATCCAGCATCTGAAGAATAGCCATGACAGCTGTGAGTTTTAAGGACAACATGCAATGTGTGCAATTTCCTATACATCTCACTAAAGCAAATATTTTAATCTTAGTTCTAGTACATTGCAATTTGTTTTCAGACGTTCATACAAATACGTATTCTAATTTTGTAAAGACTCAAGCATGATCTAACAGTCTTTGAATAGTTGTGTTGACAGTGAGAAAATAAGAATATTTAAGCCAATTAAAAAAAAAAAAGCACAATGCTATGTTCAAATGTTCTGAAAAATTGAATGTTAAGCCTGAGCATTGTTCTGAAAATACACATACATACTACTACTCAATTGATGTGGACATCTACATAGAACAATAAGAATATTTCTGGCTGAAAACCATACTCATGCACTTCAGAGTTTCAAAAGTGAGATTAATTAATTAATCTCCAAATATCGCAAAAGTATCAGACCCAATTAAAAAACATCTCGAAAGTGTATTGTAATATTGTTGTCGCATTTTGGTGTGTAAAGAAAATATGGAAGCCAATCATGTAGGGGAATTTTAACTTCTATGTAAATTTAATTTTAAGGAAGTTATTAAAATCTGTGTAAGCTGTCCTCCTTAAATAATTATTTTTCAAAGATTACACAGTTCTCCAACATTCTCTCTGTTCCTAGAAAATTATGCAACCTAATAACATATCCCTAGTGTGATCAGCTATTCGTTTACAAAGCTTTTTATGTAAGTTGCATAAAAACCACCACATGGAAATTACTTAATTGAACCATTTTCTAATTTAAAAAAACCCTTAATTTTCTTAGGAAAAATATATTTTTTAAAGAACTGTATCAAAACAGTTTTTAAAATGTGTAAGTAATCATTTTCACAACTAGTGAAGTTTAAATGGAGATGACATCATAACCCTTAATATACAACCCTTCTGCCACGTCTTATTTTGTATATATATTTACGTATGTGTAGGTGTGCATAAACTCCATTGTTCCAAATGCTACAGATGTACACGAAGGACTGAACAATAGTGCAGACGTGTTATGGCACAGCTGCTATAAGCTGACACAAGAGCAATCCTGAATCCTTTAAATTCTTCTACTGCTATGAGCTACTGCTTCTGCTACCTAATGATTTGTTAAGGACACACTGGAATTTTTTAAAGCTATTTTTTGTTTCCACTGCCCTTCTTGAATTTGAACACAACCTCTTAGACACTTATTTTGCTCTCCTCTCTGTCACCAAAGCACGTTTCATCAACATTTATGTCAAAATCAAGTGCAGAAGTAGTTATTTATTGTCTTCCATAAAGACATTATATCCTGACATTGGAAAAGTATAGAATGAATTGAGTGGGTGTTTTCAGTTTCAGTCCTAAACTGTTTTCCTTCAACAGTAACACAAAGTTTACTTGCATACACGTGTATTGGAGCTCAGCACTGACACTGTGTTCAGGAATTGAGGACAGGGGTGAGGTGGCTCTTTAGCCATGACAATGTATAAACAGAACTCCCACCTTTTTTCAATGATTTTTTTTTTTTTAAGTTTCCACAGTTTTGGCCTCTGACAGATTTGGATATCTTTGTGTCTCTTCTTGGAAAGCATTTTTTTGAAGAACAAAACAAAACCAAAACAAACCACAAAATACCCTACCAAATTTCAACACTGTTCCTCAGCATGTAATACAAACGCATGTAGAACACAACTTGCAGATATTCCACTGATTATCTAGAGGCAAAAGCCTTGTTCCTTACACAACCTTCAACAAAAATAAATTCATTATTTAGAGTGTTGAGACTGTTTTGCACTCAGAACTAAAATCACCTACACATATGTAAAAAAAATTAATATTTAGGATGAACGAAGCATATCATTCCACCTCACTCTAATTCATCACACCTCACCTGCTTGCCAACATTTTTTATTGCCAGCTGTTCAGGTGTCATCTTATCTTCTTCTTCAACAGCCTGTGAAAGAAACACAGAAAAGGTCAGTGTTTCAGATTTCATTTACTTTTTCCCCATGCCACAAGACTCCCAAAATACAATTCTCTTAAAAAAAAACCCAAAAAACCAAACGGCAACACATTTCAGAAAGTCAAAAGGAAAGGTACTTCAGCTTTTCAGCAAACATGGTTTTAATTACTAAGAGTTAGTGCAAAAGATCGAGGCAAATACTCAGGAATGGTTTTATTGTCAGATATTCCCAAAACTGTTTTTAAGTAAAAAAATTTTAAATGAGCAGTATCAGTATTTAAAGATAGTCGAAGACAGTGAAACTAGTAAACTAGAACCAAAAATAATGTTACCTACATTGACTACTGGAGGTTTGATCTCAATTTTTTATGCCGTTTAAAGTAATTTATTTTCATACATTTTTATAATGTTCTGTTGCCTTCAAATGATGTCTTTATAAAGCAAGTCCACTAACTTAAACAAAATTAAATGTTACATTTACTAGTTAAGAAGTTAAAAAAATAGCAAATCAAGAATGACTGACATGCTTACTCCTCAGAGTGCTTCTAGCATTTATAAAAAAATATTTCTAAGTGTAAATGCCAGTATTAAAATAGTACAAATAACTGTGATTCCTCTATTACACTACCAACAATAATTTATTAGTCTAAGAAGAATATTAAATTGGGTTCTAGAATGTGTTCTAAATCCTCACTATCTACTGGAATGATATGGATAAATAACCTTTATTCTGCTATACTAGTCAAGTAGTTCTTGACTGAAGGAATAAATACAAACAACTGCTTATTTTGATCTACAGGAAACTTATATGCTCTTCACTAAGTGAAAATACGAGATTGATGTGATTGTTCACATTGCAAAGAAAAACGCATGATTAAATGCTTTGCTAGTTTAGGACAAAACGCTGGGTGGCAAAGCCTGAAATGCTAATAGGCAACTTCACACAGAAATGATACATAGTTGTTTAGTAAGAAACAGTCTTCACAAGGCCATGAAAGCCAAACTTGTGCCTAATTTAAACAAGTCACAAGACACTCTTCGCTGAAAGAAGAGGGGTCCAAAAGAGTTCCTGCAACAATTGTTCTGTTCTTATAGGCGAGCCTTTTACAAGTTATTCTGAATAAAGCTTGTAAGCATCAACTTCTTACTTCTGAAATTAAGTAATACATTTCTTCACTTCATAAACACTGCTACAATTAAAGCATCATTATGGGATAAGAGATACCTTGTTATAATTCTTAGCTAATTCTAACATCTCCTTCACTACTGTTTCATTGAGTTTGCAATGTTCACTGTAGTCCTGAAGTGTCAAACCTTCCATCCAACTCTTCTTATGCAAATTTAGCAACATCTGCAAAACAAAACCTCTTTAGAGCATTCACTGTAAAATACATTCATAACATTGTGAAGATCTCTTTAACAGAAAACTAACTTATAATAGGAACAACGTAATAAAAATATTATTGATCTTACAATGCTTAAATACAAGGAATACAGTATCAACTACTCTGCTAGAACAGACAATATATTTTTTTAATAAGTTTTTAACAATCAAACTTCTTGAACCCTAAATATAAAAATGAGGCAGGGAAACAAGGGTTACATTTACTTTGACAGGAATACTTTTGTAATTTTTGATTTTTGTTATAGGCTGAGAATGCACAATTGCATTATAGGAGAGGTAACAGAAAGATGAATATTTTAAGCTGCCAAATAAGGAATGGTTGAAGCTTCTGGCCTCTGATTAAGTTGAAAAAGGTTTTAATGCTTGGATTAAATGTATGAAGTAGTTATTTAGACTTCACTGATTATCCTGAACTGTATGCAAGCAGCTGCCCCAGTTGTGATGAAATGAACTTCAAAGGCAACCAAAGCATGGCCTGTGTGCGTTTATCCTCCTACAAACTAAACAGCCCTAAGAACAAAATGATAATGTGATGCAGCGTTTTGATGGTGGCAAACAGAGACAATCAGAAATATCTGAAATGTTTTACTTGACTGATGTCATTCTTGAAAGAGGGAAGGAATAGCTACAATTTCCTCAATGTTATGAATAATGAAGACCACATTTTGTGGATCTTCTGCACATTTAAGGACTGCAAGGAGGACTCTTTCAGCAAACAGTTTGTTCGCTCTCAATTTGTGAACAATTACTACAGATATCTTTGCAAACCCACAAGCCCTGTAACTGCTGAATAAAAGTGCCTGTTTGATCTTATGTACAGCTTCGAAGGAAATCTGGCTTCAGAGCATACAAACTGCGTTGAAGGTTTGTGTCATAAGTTGTATCAAGATCTTAGTTACTGTCAGAAGGAGTTGAAGGCAAACTGCATACGGACAGTTTAACTAGGCTAAGATTTTAAAATTATGCTTTGGTGTGATGGCCTAATCATCCACTTCATGAAGTCTGTACTCTTCTTACTACAGATGGAAATAACAGATCACCACCACCGTGAGGTGGGTTTGAGATATGTATGAACATGCCTTATGAAAGATATGTGGAGATAGCTGCTGCCTCACAGATTTAAAATTCCCTAATTCGCTCAAGATTATTTTCCTAGCAAAAGTAATAACTCACATATGTGAGGCCATTAAAGAAAATACACGTGACACTTCAGAAAAGACTGGACTGGCCACACTGTTGTATTTGAATGGAAATGTTAATGTCTGGAAGGTTGCAGACTGAAGAAAGTTGGTTTTGGTGAATCACTTTTCAGTAAGAGTGAGGTCTTGAAAGTCTGATACCATCCTAAAAAGAGTTATGGACTTCAAAAATTCTTTTAAACTCCCCGCTTTGCATGCATTGTCTTCCATCACTCAAAATTGGGGTGTTTCATTAATTTTGTCTTTGAGGGCTAAAAGTAAGGGAGAAAATTATTCCGTCTGTTTCATCATAAGGTCCAACTCTGCGACCAATTTATAACCCTAATAAGGTCATGAACATACACAGGCATAATGCAGGACAGAATGTGTTTTATTTAGGTTGGTGGTTTTTTTTGTTTTGTTGGTTTTGTTTTTGTTTTTTTGGTTGGTTTGTTTTTAGAATTAACTTCTGTAGATGATAAACTTTTTTTTTTTCCCCCTTCTGTTTGTTTTCCTGGTTGAGATCATGAAACTAGATTTTACTTGACACTGAGGAAGTTTGATATAATGAGCTATGAAGATGATTATGGGTCTGAAGCAGCTCTCTTAGGAGGAAAGGCTGAGAGACCTGGGTCTGTTTAGTTTGGAGAAGACAGAAGGAATCTTACTAGGGCTGATAAATATCTAAAGGGCAGATGTCAAGAGGACAGGACAGAGGACAATGAGCACAAACTGGAACACAGGAGGTTCCATCTGAACATGAGGGAAAACTGCTTTCCTGGGAGGGTGACAGAGCACAGGAACAGGCTGCCCAGAGAGGCTGTGGAGTCTTTCACTGCAGATACTCAAAAACTGCCTGGATACAAATCCTATGCAACCTGATAGAGATGAACCTACTGTAGCAGGGGGGTTGGACTAGGTGATCTCCAGAGGTCCCTTCAAATCCCTGCTTTTCACAGAATGGTAACTCACAGTATTTGTTGTCAGTAACTGAACAATTCCCACCCCCCCCCAAATGGAGGGCATCACTACTTCCTGATATTAAGTGTAGTCCTGGGGAGCTTTGTATCAAATGAAAGTACCTTCTTGTCAAAGTAACTGCAGTAAATAAAAACCTGAGATTCCTTGGTTATACAGTCGTCTTTGGAAAATAGGGTCTTCTACCTTGAGGGATTCCAGCCTGAGAAAAGCTAAGAGAGCTAGTATGTCTTTCAGCTTCATGACTGAAAACTTTAACAAGTTTGTGTAAGGTTTCAAGTGCAGAAAACAGCATGAGGACTTTGTATAAAACATGTGGACAAACATGTTGTCAAACTCTTTATATGACTATTAGAATGTGGTTTTGGAAGGTTTCATCATCATGACTATACACATAAGCGTTTTCTGGAAGAGAAGTCATCTATGCCAGGAGAGTTAAAATAACTACTGAATGCAACTGCAGCTGAAATCAGAATATTGCCACAAGTCTTAAACAGTCTGCATAGCATTTTTTTGTCCTCTGTATAAAAGCTAATACAATTACCTTCTGTTCTAGTTCATTCTTCCTGTAGTTGATGGTGATGGAATAGTAATGTCTGTTTAGTCCATGAATTAGTGCCTGTAAGATTCAGAGAAAAGTCTGCATAAAAAGTACCCACCATTAAAATGAAAAAATATTAGAAGGTTCATTTAAATCTTCAAACATCACTTAGATAAAAGAATAAGCACTTAAATAAAAGAAAAAAGCACAAAGAAATGCACAGTGACTGTAAGTAGGTATCAAATAAATATACCTCTTCCTATTTCTCTTTTAGTGTTTGTTAACTGACACTTATACATTCTATTTCTAAACCACGGATTTTTTTCACACAGTAACAACTATTACAGGAAAAAGTGGTAACTGCCTGAAAACATTTGACCGATACATATGCACAAACATATTTCTCTCCAATCCTTCCTCTCTCGATAAACTTGGTTATCACTTCTATTAAAAATAAGGCTCTATCTGTTACAAACAAAAGAATGCTGGCTATCTGTTTATCTATAATCACTGCCAACATTCCCAAGTTTATTCTCCAAGATACAATACAAAGACAGAATAGCTGAAGCAGTGATTAAACACATCAGGTATTGGTTAGACTACGTGCACCAAAATAACCTTGGATATTAAAGCTAATTTTCTTTAACTTTAAATGACAATCAGCCTTTATTACAATAATTATGCTTTGTGCAAACGAGTCCTTAAACTCGTATGTCAAAAGGTGATCAATTTAATATTAGATTAAGTGACACCTATATACATGTATCTTCTGTTTTGCTCATGTGCATTACATGATTTTTTTTTTTTTTTTTTACAGGACTTAACGGTGAGGCAGATTAATATTTAGGTGTGAGGGAGATTAAGAAAATTCTATGATAAATCCTCATCACAACTGAAATTGTCTATTTTTCAAAAAATTTTACATATCAAGTATACATTTATAAGGGAGATAAATCATACATAAAATATACAGAATTTGTGGTAAATATTTAATGTTTCACTCATTCCACCTATTTATGTTTAAATATATTCCTTTAGAGCTACACAGAATACATGTGTATTTGCACCTTATGCAACTTAATATTTCAGCTTTCCAAAATTATCTGTATGAAAAGCTGAAAAAAATCAGATTTTATCAATAAAGTAATCTATGGTTAAAACTATTAGCAATAATTAGTTTCCACTGCTATTTTCTTATCCCACTCAAAAGCATTGCATATGAGGTTTTTGGGGTTTGCGTTGTAGGTATTTAGGGTGTTTTCTAAAGCTCCTAAAACTTGATAAACATCTTCACCTTCCCCTACTATCCTCTCTCTTTCCTCTCCTCTTCTGAAATCACTCTTTTAAAGAGTGCGAATGCAAAAGGCGAATGACCCTTTCACTTCAAACCTGAACAGTAGTTGTGGTTTAGCCACTGCAACAGGTTAAGTTAAAATCCATAAAATACTTTAAAACAAAGCTGCTTCTTAATGTATTTTGTCTCAAATGGAACCCATCATTCAAACAAGCCTTAAAAATTAGATGCACAAAGAAAAATTTAAAAAGCTGTTGATAAGGAAACAAGAAAAAAACCACCAAAAAAAGTGAAATCAATCCATGTACTATTGTTATTCCTGAGATTAAGGAATGTCTTAAACCCCTTGCTTCTAGCCCAGCTGAAATCAATACTAAGTTTGCTGCTGACCTCAAGTAGGTCAGAATTTTATTCATGACCTTAGAATAAATGCAAACCAACATTCCAAGAGCTCTTGAAGTTTTAAGAACAGAGTATCATTTTAAACTATGATTTTTAGTTTAACAGTAACATTTACAACAGCTCACTGCCAACTTGCAAAAAACCAACACAAACAAAAAATCCCCACTAACAACAGAAACCCAAAACTCCCATGGCCAAAATATGCCAAGTTGTAGTGACAGTGATCTTAAAATAATGAAGTTGAACAATACTACAGGGGTTTACAAGGGAGGTCATTATACACAGTCCAGAAAAGCCCAGTTAGAAAATCCCTGAAATATTATGCAAGCATGGGCTTGCCTGTATCCAATCAAGAGTATTAGCTGCTTTTTTCATACTCGTTATAGTCTGCAGTTTTTACCAATAAAAAAATCAAAAGTAAAACACAACAACCTCCAGACATTCTTTAATTGTGTGGTTTTGGCAAGCATTATTATAAATAGTAAAGGGTTTCAATGGATTAGTAATAAAAAAAGCAACGGATCTTTTGAAAGATAAGGGTATGGTGGTCTAATAACTCCCAAAGGATGGCTCTTTTACAGCAGAAGTTTAACCTTTATTTCAATTCTGCTATGACTTGCATACAGTCTTTTTCTTGGGTGTTTATCTAGCTAATTATTACTTTTATTGTTCAAGCAACGTCTCAAAAGATAGGGAATTAAGCTCCAGGGTTGCAAGCACACGTGCCTTTTAGAATGCACACTAAGGGGAAAAAAAAGTTTTCTGTAGAGGGAAAAAAGGAAAAAACATTGAGGCAGAAGAATGACACAGATAAAAGCATTATTCACTCCAGGGGATATTTGTTTCAGGACAGAAGCTATTTCTCAAAATAAAGGCTTGCTTCATTGAAGACCAACATTTTTGTCTTGCTAGCGAAAGTCAACTTCAGAAATCAAATCTTGAATAGCTAAGTTTCATAAGTGCTTGCAAGGAAATAAGACAACATATTAAAAAGAAACATTACAGTTTAAGCCAATCACAAAACATCTAATTTATCCACCGAATCTCCCACTCCTCCACTTTTTCAGCAAATTTCAGCATTTATATAAAAAGTCAGAGATTAAGACAATCCAAGGTTAAATATAGATTACAATACTCAGCAAGAACCAAGCATACAGTAGAAAGATTATTAATGAAGAAGGATCTTTTCCCCTAGTTTGCTGGAGAATATTTTATCTTTAGGAAAGCTGAGATGTTAACAAGATGCATTTTTTAAAACCACAGTACTGAAAACAGTGCCCATTTTGCATCACATGGTACATCAATTGTCCCTTTCAAAAGTGTGCATTTCCATAAATCTGTACTTAAGCCTTTGCAGTAAATACTTACACATGCATTTGCACTTAGGTAGCTAATTTAGGGTTCAATTTTAAACCCTTCACATAAGTAACTCCATTGACAAGTCACATCAGTTATAAATGCAGACATAAAAAGTCTATAGAGAGAACCATAAACAATTTGTAGCTTACTGTTTTTAGGTACCTTTCCCCAAAACTGCTGAACAAATCTAGTCATTTACAGGACTATCAGCACTGGGTTTACCTGGATAGATGGCTTGTTTAAGTGACCCAGATTTGAAGTTGTTTGTCTTGGTTCATGTCCCAAGACCATCATATTAGCATTGATCAATCTGAAGGCATCAATAACAACCTGTAAAAACAAGATGTCAAGTCAATTCTTTTTAGAAAATGCAACTAATAGTGCCAAGCGACAGTGGACAAGGCACAATCAACTCTCATCTGTTTTTGGCCTTTATCCAGAAAATCATTTAATTATAACATTAATAAAAAAGAGCCTCCTGCTGGTTATGCTATCAGCTCACTACACTAACTTGTATTGTAAGGTGACACCAATTATTACCTTTTTCCATGGAGCTGTAAGTTTTGTATATATGATATCATCCTGTAACATTGAATTTTTACATACGCTTACTCTAAGCTTCAAAGGTATGCATATGTTTGTCACCTAAATCTTATCCAATCAAAATGAATGACAGAGAGACTAAAACTGAAAGTGAGCACAAGCTAAGGGACCAAGTCTAAAGCCCAGTCCTGTCACATCAATTATACTACCACAATACTTGAAATGACAACAAAATTATAGCCAGCAAGGAACTTGCCCCATGTATTCCCTTCTAGTCAGATGCTTTTTGCTTCTTGTGACTACGAAAGGGTCTATAAACTGCCTGATGGATTAAAAAGTCCTTGTCAGTGTCAAGCTCAGAAGTAAAAAATAGAGTAAGAGAAAACCAAGGTCATTTATGATTTAAAGGTACACGGTAGAGTATTCAGTGCTATTTCATTGCAAATAAAGACCATCAGTGATTTTTATTCTGTCCTGTGCTGAATTTGTCTATGAAAATCTTTGGAAATAGGATTTCACAGCCCCATAAAATAAAGCCCGCACCCCTATCCAACACTTACGTGAGGTGAAACAGAACTGAGAACATACCAACAGTACACTCAAACCCATTCTTACTGGTCTCTCACCATTACAGATTGACAACTGCAAGATAAGACTTCTCATTTAGACCCCAGTCTTTTAGCAACCAGTGCAAGTACAGCCCTGTAGGTCCACAGAAATAGCATCAGGCATACTTTGCCAAAATCTTGTCTGCATAGGTTTGAAGAGTTATTCTAATTTATTAAACAGTTTAAATCTCCTTTATTCTCTTTGTCTCCATACTATAGGCTGGACAACAGATACATTTATATGGCTGGTTTGATATTTTGAGGGACTAGACCTGAACCAAATTTTTATGAAATCAACCACTGTCACAAAGTCTGCAGTGAAAGCAACATCGAGTCTCCCAACTTGTTCTAGAATTTTCCTCTCCATTATTTATACAAATATTAACGCCTAAATACATATGCAATTTAATAAGAGTACAATATAAATATTGAGTTGATTCATGTGAAAAAATTAATTGGCAAGTATTTATAACAAAAAATAACCAATTATCAAAGTGTAAACTGAAAAAGCCTAGTAACTCATCACCTGTTTTTTACTTTTGAGACCCAACTACATCAGTCATGTTGAGTGACTCAGTGCCACTAGGGGCTATGGCTTGGACTCTCAGATGACTGGACAGATCCACCTGCATATATTATGTCTTAAAACTACATGCAAAAAAAAAAGTATGGAAAAAAATAGTCTTTATTAAAATTATTGGATTGTGACCCAATTAAAGTGAGTTAAGTGTCATTTTTTTTCTAAACAATAATGAAAATTAAAAAACCTAACACAACTGAGATTTAATATGCAGCAGAAGCACGCCATCAGATGCTAACACTACAAAAAAGCAATTAAATTTGAGAATATTTTTAATGATCTGAAACAGTTTCTATATATCTACACATTCTTTGCGGTTAACAGAGAAAAATCTGATAATGATTAAAAAAAAATTTTTTATATCTCAAAACACTCATGATGAGCTTTTGTATACATCTCTGTGTTCCCCTGTAACCAGATGCTCTAATTTATGAACCCCTGGAAATGCTCAACCATAACAAACAAACAATATAAATGAAAAAGTAAAGCCAAGTAAAAAATTTCCACACCACAGGTTCTCCAGAGACCAGCTAGATAAGAAAAACACAAGCAAGTAAAAATCCACCCAGAAGAGCTAGAAACAGGAACCTGGCAGTAATTACTATAAGGACCTGCTTTACAACTTGCTAACAGCTACACTTCAAGATTTGAGTTTAACTGAGAACTTCACTAGACAATGTTAAGCTTGTCCAAGAATGAATGGCATTATCCAGCATGGATTATTTTGGGACTTGAGTCATGAAAAATAAAAAGGAAATCCAAACCAAAAAACTGATGAAACTTCATTTTGACAACAAATTCAACATTTTGGTTGGTGTTCTCAAGGTTGTGTTTGGAAAAATTTCACATTAAAATTTGAGAACTAGCTGCTAAAATATTTGAGCGATACTGAATATTACTCTAGCATATTAATGCTGACCAGAAGTAATTTTTGTTATGTTTCAGGTACTACCTGCATGGGAAAGAGCTGCCCACTCTTCCTGTTCTCCTGGAGGAGCAAAATGCAAGCATTTCCTAAGTAGAACAAATATCAATCTAACAGAAAATAGTATGAAATATAATCACAAATTTTAAGCTTTAAAAAGGAATGAAATTTCATTTTTGCAATCTCAGAAGGGCATAAGAAGTACACGTGAATATTTCTCATCTCAGTGGTACTGTGATAACCAACAGTAGCTAAATACTTTAACTACACTAAGATTAAAGGAATTTGCTGCTATCACTATAGCAACCATCTTAAAGAAACTAACATGCTCAACAACCTGGAGGCTAAATTTAGACCTAATACGCAATAAAAACCCAAATACAACAATAAATCCTACATATTAATTTCTATACAATGTAATTGCTTTTTTTTTTCCTACAGTGAGTACAAATCAGTCCCTCCTTTAGATGATTAGAGGAAAATAGACTCATTAATGTCCAGTGTACTAATGAGCAATGGGTGAAGCAGGTGTTAATTATGCCACAGTAAGATTCAAGAAAAAAGCCCCGGTGAGCACTTGGAGGTGTGTGTAAGCTGAAGCCTCCTCTCTGTGTTTGTGTATTTTGAAGTACAGCATGATGCAATCTGATGACAGCAACATGGTCACTCCATATTCTACAATGGAAACTTTAGACACAGTATTTTGAATGCAGAAGCCCTAAGGATTAATTAAGGGCAGCAGAAACTCCTACTTAGTTTTAGATTTTTGTTGGAAGTAATCAGTATCGCTCATTCAAAAATGTTAAGCTTTCATTGTACCCAAACTACCTAATGCAGCATGCACTGTTTTAGTAAAAACTACTGTTTCCAAGCTTCATGATAAATTCCCTTTCCATAAAGATATAAACAAAAGGCTACACCATTGGGTTATTTTCCAGAAATGTGATGGTACAATTTTTTTAAAACGCACTTCCATACTGCAACTCTTTCACCACTCTGACCATTTAATTTTTCCTAGTATAAGTGTCTTCAGACTTTTCAGAGGTCATTTCAACAGCAGACAGCTTATAACAAAACCATTAGCAGTTTGGCTAGCTTAAGGAAACCTCTTACTTTCCTTTTTTGTTTATTATCACTGCATGAATCTGCAGCATATGAGAGTTTATAATTTCTCAGGCTTGTTAAATTCATGTTAAAGGTCTGTTTTCTTGTTGAATAAATTTTGTTCATATAATGCTGCCTATTTCATATACTGAGTCTTTAATAGCACCTTTGGTCTATGCGCAACTCACAGATCAAAACAGAGGACTAAAATAGGGGTTGATGATGCTATTTACATGTGTGATTCCTGCTGTCTTCTTGTTAGTAGCTTTAATATAATAGAAGACCTTGTCTGTTTTGTAATTAACACATCTTTACTGGAGAGATATTTGGAAGTGATTGCTGTGAATATACTGGTTAGTAAAATAAACACAATCACACACCACTTTCTGTTATCAGACAAATTTGTGAATTGTACACATTATACTCCAGATCAACAAACTGTGATATAACAGCCAAGTAGAAGACACATTTATATAACCCTTTATTTTTCTGAAAATATGTATTCAATCTGACCTTGCAAATATAATTAGCTTGTGGGATGTGTGGATTTCAGTACCATGGATGCTTTACTAATTGCAGCTCTTGGAAATAGATACTAAATATTTGGAAGCTGCCAATACAAAATAAAAACTGCATCTTTTTGTACATCTGTCTTAGCATCAAAAAGCATAATAATCTAAAAAACAATAACTATACAGCATTTTTTAAGCACTTCCTCAGAGTCGATAACCCGCAGTGGAACCAGCATAATGTATTTTTAGATAGGAAATTTGCAATTATTTTCACTGTACTTAATCAAATTGAGGATAGCTATAATTAATATGATTCACAGTTATTCACAATCAAAGACAAGTGCTGCACTCCTCAATTGCTAACTAGATAAAAATATGGCTTTTTATAGTGTGTATATAGTTATTAAAAATAATGGCTTGATTAAAATTTAGGATGCTTAATACCGGGCTTATTTTAGCTTCTTCTGAGAGTGTGAATGCCTTATGTATATTATCACTTTTTCCAAAACAGTCTTCCTAACTTTGTGGGGTGTTTTTTACAAAAAAAAAAGTAATTAAAAGAGTACTTTACACACTTCATTCTTAAATGCTTCCAATATCAAACCTACCAACAATACTGAAAAAAAAAGAGTCCTGTTTTGCAAGACGCACTATATTTTAATGATAAACTTCAGTTACAAATAAGTAAGCCTTTCTTAAAAAAGTCTCTATCAATACTTTTCCCCCATCAGGAATCTATGACATATGGTGACTATCTTTAAAAATGTATTGTTGTCCTTGAAATTCAAATAGTGAGGTATAGTTTATGCCATATGCTTATGAACAAGCATACAAGTGTTTAAAGACAACTCTGCAAAAGATATACTGTGGTTATGCCAGGTGTGGAAAAAGAAGTAATGTCCCATCTAAAATCTCTTTTATCACCTGCAACTGACCTGTTATCAACTGCTTAGTTTGTTTCCTGATTCTTTAAAAATGAAATGGAACATGTGACCTGAGAAGTGCAGCTCGAGTTTATGACCATTTCGTTATTTATGCTGCCATGCACTGTTAGACAACTACAAGTAAAGAACATCTTCTGTCCCCTGTAAGCCCACAACATAAAAAATTCAAAGAAATCTTACTTTTTATGCCATTTCCAATGAAAAGCACTAAGAACTGAAACTGACTCATGCCAAATGCATATCACTGAATTGCTGTGATTGTGAGTTTAAAGTTTGCAACATGGAAATTATTTATAAAAATGTCAATTTTAGCCCTGGAAAATATATTCCTAGGAGGATGTGCATTTTCCTTCTCTATCCTTAGAGAATTGCTTACTTGTGGTCAAATCTGCAGTACAACTTGAATATCCATACTGGGAGGGGAAAGAACTACAGTATAATACATTTATCTTGACAAGTGAGGGCATGCATCCATAACTCTCAAGTAGCAAAGCCGCAAGTTGTAAAGCTATATGCCTTAATGAAGATAAATGGACTATTCTACATCCACCATAGCAAAAGAAAATTAAACATTTAATACTTTCAACAAAAAGTCTTCTTGGAGCTTTTTTATCTTAAGGAAGGGCATGAACTGAAGTAACCTATGTAAATAGCTTAGTAAATAAACATATATCATTTAATTGAATCACAGCAAGTTCAAAGGATGTTGTATAACAAATTTTATAACTCCAGCATTGGTATTAACAGTTTTGGCATCCCATTAAAAAAATTAGGAAGCATAGTATGGAAAAAAGTTTTTCTGAAGATGTGCAACTACTGTAAAAAAATGCTGCTTTTCAAACAGAACAGTAACAAAACAGTGGTATGCTGGTAGTTTATAGTTTACAGCTCAGTTTCAGCATCCTAAACCAAAACCACCAAGTGGCCTATACAGTAGTGTTGATTCAATTAATCTCTTACAAATATGCTTCTCCAGGAAAAACAGCATCAATCTTTACTGAATCAACAATAATTGAACAGCACAAACATATCTACTTTCTTATTCTCCAAATTTGGCTCCTATGGAAACTAGGTTCTTTCCTAGGTCAAATAAGCTTGTTTCCATCTCTGATATGCAGGTTATTGCACCAAGTGTTCTATTCAGCGTGTGTTAAGAGACAGCACAGTACTGTAAGGGCATCTAAATGTACTAGACAACGTACAAGATGTACAGAAAAGTACCCTTGAAATTTCAACCAAAATTACACATTGCAAAGTTACCTTCTAATTTTTTTCCCATTTTAAATAGAAAAATGTTAGCAAGCCCAGTTCTAATAGTGAAAGTTGTTCCAGATATAAAAGATTCTAATATAAATTTGTAATTAGGGTGTTTATTTTTAAAAATATTATCTGAATAATTCAGAATAAACAGACATGTCTCCAAAGCAGCAGTGTCAATATAGTCTAATCACTGTTTTGTTTAGTTGTTTTTAGTTCATATTTTTAAGTTGCACCCTAATTACTGCTGAAATCACTTGTGTCTAGAGAAGATTTATTAAGGTCAAGGTTATCAAGACAAATGCATGAAGCAAGGAGGGGGATTTGGGTATATAAAAAAAATTCAGTTAGGTGCCTCCAATCTACTTAAAGTCCTCTCAAACTTAATTCTTAATGGCCTATTTTAAATTTCAAATTTCAGGCATTACACTGGTGTCTCCACACACCTTATTTTAAGGACTGCTTTTTTTCTGCCCTCTTAAAAAAGTCACCTTCTCCTCCAATCCTGTGGTTAATTCAAACAACGGAAAAGACCAGGTTCAAAGTGAAAATAGCACTCCAATAAAAAGAGTGGAGGTCTGAAAACACACCATCTTTCAGATAACTAGTGTAAGGCTTATGTTCAGCTGACGAAAATTCTTGAGGTTAGACAGCAAATCCAGCATTCAGAAGAGTAATTGTTAAATCTCCATCTGCTTTTCGTTTCACTCTTTTAGACTATCAAGTAATTACCAAGTTAAAAAAAATGTTCACATATTTGTCTTGATAAGTTGGGAGGATTTGCAACACAAAAACTGTCTCAGAAGAGGAGTTCAGTTGCCTTTCCCCACGTAAATCATCAATCAAGCTGAGCTAGTGTAGTGTACCGAAAATTTAACCTAAACTGCAACGTAAAAGTAGCAGAAGAAATCAAAACTAGTTGCAAATTGCTAGTCTTATGGTCAGCACTCAACCAAATGACCACCTATTATTTTCAAGATTTAAAACCAGAAATCAAGTAGTAAAAAAACCTCATACTGCTCATATACAAAAGTAATTATACACAGGTTGTCAACTAGACGTAGCAGTTGGGAAAACAGGAAAAAAAAAAAAGGAAAAAACCCAACATACCAGTAAGAGGGGTGGGTTGCCTTTTTTTTTTTTTTTTTTTTTTTTTTTTTTTGTTCTGTTTTGTTTTGTTTTTTAAACTGGAAAAGGTAGCCAGAACAGGTCACTCAGCAAATGAAAACCAAAGCTCTGTTCAACTATATGATCTATAGGTTTTGCAGTGGTATTTTATCCTATACATACATACATTTTGCCCATTTTGGAAAATGGACAAAATCCCATGAAGCACAGTAATAACATGCTGTATTGTAACTACAATATTCCAGAGTATAGTATTTGAACCACCACACTTTTACAATAGGCACAGAATGCTTCATCATTCTAAACAGACATTTGAATATTTAAAGATACTATTTTTCTTTAACGGCTCAAAAGGACTTTAAGATGTTCACGTGCTCAAGATGACCCTTGGCTTTGCACAGACACAACTTTGCTATGGACCTCCAGCAGCAACTCAGCTAAGCTCTCTTCCCCTCAGCTCTTCATTTGTACAAGGAGGATAAAACCAGCATCTTTCTCTGTCTCCAGATAATAACTATTTTAGGACAACCAATACTTTTTTCTTTCTATCTTTCTTTTTTTTAAATATACAATATTAACTGTCCCTCTTTGGGACTTCTAGGAGCACGAAAAGAGTAGGGTTTTTTCACACTTGAAAAATGAGTAGAATAACAAATGATAAAGTTCATCACATTTGTTACTCCTTTTAGAATAAAATTTTGAAGATCTCAAATTGAACAAAAGAAAGCAATTTACAACTTGCACTAAAAAGAACCTGCTCGAAGAAAACAGTTTTAGACCAAAGCCCACATTCTGGCTACTCTTTGAAGTATCAAACCTTCCAAATTGAGAAGAGGTTACTTGGACCACAGAACAAGGTTCTTCAATAATGTATGTGACTGTAGGAGACAGTGATAATGAACTGAATTGGGGAGCTGCTGCCTGTAAGCAAGAAAATAACCCCAACAAAACAAAACAACAAGAAAACAAGAATAATAAAATAATGGAACAGGTGTTCCCATGAGGCTGTTCCCATATCAAGACTCAAGTGAACCAAACCCCAATCAAGCTGGTCTGAACTCAATGTTAACACTGTGCTCCGCACAAAGTTGGACTAGATGATCTCCTGAGATCATTTACAACTGGAAATACTTAGATTCACCTGGCTACCCAAATGTTCTTTTTTTTTTTTCCTCCTTGTAGCCTCTGAATGGAATTAAGGATAAAATACCACAGCAGAAAACCTTTTTATTAAGGTCTCAGGATATGGTTTAAGCACAGGTTTATGATGCATAGCATATTTGTTTTTATCTATGAGGAGGTGATAAACATGCAAAGCAGAATTTATAAAAAGTTATGGTGAAGACAAGTCTTTTCCTCGGGGGGGGGGGGGGGGGGGCGGAGGGAGAGATCCTTCCCCAGCAACAAA
>JANIJG010007926.1:0-24722 GCA_024611175.1 Megaceryle torquata | reverse complement strand
GGTTAGGTTTAAAGAAAGGGTTTATTAGCCACAACATTTTTTTTTTTATCTATGGGGAGGGAAAAAAAATGCAAAGCAAAATTTATAAAAAGTTATGGTGAAAAAAAGTCTTTCCCTGGGGGGGGGGGGCAGGGAGGATATTTTCTCCCTAAACCAATAGATCTTCTTACAAATACTGACAGTGCCTTGCTAGGAAAAACTATGGTATAATGTGTATTTCATAAATAATATATGAAATTTTGCTGCCTAAGAGATTTTTGCTACATATTCTACTAAACACCACAAGTGCCAACAAACTTCTCAGATGTACAAAATAGACTTCTGACAATTTTGGATATTCTACCAATACTTATGCCAGCAATTATTAATCAGGAGACACCAATAACCAGCTTCAGAGCACACAAGAAATTGTAAATGGTGACTTTTTTTTACTATAAATTTTAAAATTTATACTTTAAAACAGCTCAAAAAACCACCAGTTTTTCCTTAATTTAGCATATATGAATGCAACACAGTAAGTTAATGCTTGTGTAGTTAGATGTGTTACAGTGGGTTTCGTGTAGTTATATTTTCCTTAGGAGGTGTGGAACAGCTGTTTATTTAAGGTCCAAAAAAATTATTTTTAACATTTGGCAAAGGTATGTAGTTCTCTGTACAGACATTTCAAAATATATGTTGGAAATAAATATGAAATGTCAATATTTAGCTTTATTCCAGATCTTTAATTAAATTACTGCTTCTGAGGAGTATTCTAAATATGTATTACAGTTTCCATTGCACAGACTGGAAAACTGGAGGGGGTAAAATAAAGGTCTATTAGTAAGTATGAGATAAAGCAACAGCTAGCCAGGTTGCCCCACTGGCTGTACTTCAGCATGTTTACTTTTACTTCATTCATGGAAATCAATTTAAAAACAAAACCAAGCTGAAATATAAAAGCTTTTTCTCTCTGGGTTCTGATCACTGACCTTCAGTGAGTTCACTGATCTGCTGTGAATTAATTTTATAGACAGTTAGAACATAATAAGCCTAAAATTGCAATATATGGTACACAGTAATGAAAAAGCATACTGTATGTACAAAAAAATATGTAAAAGTAATAAGATCAACATTTAAAATTACTTGTCCTTCATGTGTCCTACTGCATTTATGTAATAATATACCAGTCCTAAAATGGCCATTAAAGCAGTTGGCATTTAGTCCACAGATCTATATGAAGGTTTTATTTTTACTAAGGGATGTGATATGACTTATTTTTGCTCAATGGCTTTAAGACAACATAACTTAATGGCTTTAAGACAACATTTTTTTTTAAACTGATGAGAATTATATGTAGTCTTATCTTTACACTGCAATCATCTTCCCCTGTCCTACTAAGTGTTTGGAATATGTGTGTCCAGACAAGGACGGCTAAGTAGTTAACGAGTTTTTGCTTTCTACTAGCAACAGGGCAAACTGCTTTTTAGTGCTTTAGCTAGTCAAGGCAAACCTGAGGCTCCTCATCAGAATTCATTTCAACTTCCTGACACATGAAAATAACCTCTGCCCCAGTTATTCTTCACTAGCACAACCATGACTGCTTCACTGACTACAAACCATAGCAATTTATATGGGCATAGACCTGCCCTGAGGCAGGTTTAAAATTAGCTAATGTGTTATTTTGGACTTTGTTTTTAAATACATCTAAACTCAGTCAAAACACACCATATTAAAATATTCTATGCCACATGTTCACTGTAATTTTTTGCCAGGCAGTTATTCTAATAAAAGGTATAAGGAGTAATGATCATGGACTCACATAACTATATATACATGAGGAAAAAGCCCACAGGCATAGTGGCTACTACACCAGCAAAACTACCCTGGAAGCATCACTCCTTTTGCTGGCTGAAAAAGCGGGTACTTCCCTGAAATAGGCTTAGCTTCAGTTGTCTAGTGTGCAAAGAGGCACTGGATGCCATGCTAAGGCAGCTATGTACATGTAGCAGTCAAACCTGACTTAAGAAATCCCCTTGAGCTCTAATACATCTTGTTCTTTTCTCAGTTCATTCAGAATCAAAGCACATTTTAATATAAGTGATCTTGACAACCAGGATCATAAAAAAGTCATATACATTCCATAGCCCAATCTCTCCCCCCCAAATCAAGAAATTAAAAAGTGGTATTCATAATTTGGGTGATTCTTTCCATTTCTAAGCTTTTAGGGAAAGCACTTGCTAGAAACATGACAGATGTAAACTTTTTTTTAATGTGAAACCTGAGAACGTAATTTAATCTGACTGTAGCAGCTAGACATATATGAAAAACAAACATTACAAGACTTCCAGTGATCTCAAGTACTAGCAGCAATGCCATAAGAAAAGCTGTAACTGAGAAATGTTTAGATGGACAAAAATTCCAGAAATGTTCAGATGGGACAAAAATTTATTCATATTCAAAATAAATATGCCAAAGATTGTTTTCTTGAAGAGAACAAAAGACCCTCAAAGATGACAACTGTGTCAAACAACAGTGGAAAAAAATTATTGGGGGGGGAAGGCACTTAGTGAGCAAGTGTGGTATAACAGTAGTGAGACTTACTGTCAGGCTTTTCTCCTTAATGGATTTAATAGCTAGTGCGGTCTAAACTACCTACGAGGATAGTCTTGAATGTTCTATTTTCACAAGATAGAAAGAATCCCATTTCAGTATTTCTGCCGGAGTGGGAAAATAATAAAAATGAAAGGGGAAAAACTTTCAGAAAAAACTAAGTCATAAGTAATTAAATATTCTACTGCATCATTTTTTCCCCACAAAAACTACTTTAATTTTCTTCTACTCTTTATGCAATTTAAAAGGGAGCAACATTGAATCAATGTTTAATAGCTTACAAACAACCGGAAGCTATTATCTTCTCAACTGTCTGCTACATAAACAAATTTGCTGTAAAAATCAGAAAGAAAAAACCCAAAATGCAAACTGCAGCTTCAGAATATTCTATTATGAAATTAAGGGAACCCTTAGTGAAATTGTTTGGTAGCTTTAATATGATCTGTCTTGCAGGAAACATGACATACCAGCTTTACAGAAGACGAACACTTTTTAAATATTTATAAATTTACATTAATATCACCCATATATACCATGACGCATTTCAATAATTATTCTACAATACAATGGGAGTGCATGCTCAAACAAAACACCTCAGCAGTATTTTAAAGCAGTAAACCACCTAGCCAATTTCTGTACGTTCTGTAGTTTTTCTAATCCACTCTCCCTGTGGTTGAGCAAAATCGAATTGCCTCTCACATTTGCAGACAGCTCTGTGAAGGTGATAATAGAGCTGCTCCCTGCTGTCATGAGGCAGGAAATAGGAAAATGGCATATGGGGCTAGAAAGAAATAAAAAGAGAACTAAACAAGAACAAAAGAGATTTCAACAAAGGACAAGTATAACCCAATATGCTTTGCAAGTTAATCTCTTTTCATAACCATTTAACGTGCTTAATCATTTATCTGCACACTTCTCAAAAACTCAAATGCTTGATACCAAGTCTTCTGTAAAGTTTTATTGCTCGAAACATTTAAATAGAAATTATACTAAAAGCCATCATATGCAACTCCTTAAAATCAATGCTGCCTTAGCTACTACCCATGTTAAGGAGCTAAGCCGATTCCAATCTGTGGGTAATTGATCTTAGCTTTTATGGATAAAATGTAATATCTGAAACAATGTATTATTTGTTGCAAACATGTTGAGTGACAGCTGAATAAAAAAACAGAGAGACCTTTTGATTTACAATGAGAATTTTTAAAATTTTTACTTTTTAAGGCAAAATGGGCCTCCAAAAGCACGTATTTACAGTACTTCTATACCAAATCTTAATAAAGCACATTAAAAACAAACAAACACACACACACACACAAGATAAAAAGTCAAGCCTACTATACCTTTCCTTTTACACTTTGAATGGGATCCACCACCACAGCAACAGCTCTTTCTGATAAGGCTTCAAAGCTCTGCTGAGTATTGATATCTACACCAGACAACCAGCACCCAAAGCCAGGGTGACTATGATACCAACCAACTACCATCTCAGGTCTGAAACAAAGAGGACATTGAGATTCTTAAAAATAAAAACATGTAACACAAAAAGAAATAGTAGTGCATTAGGGCATAAGTTAGGGTGAGCTGAGAGAAAAACCATCAGAAATATTTAAATTACCATAGTATGGTGAAAACATGGACATGAATACGTACGACAAAAGAGGGCTATCATTAAGGGATGCACATTAGCAGTGGAACATCATACTTTCAGTTTTTCACCCTGTTACCACACCTTCCCTGAACCAGTTTCTACCCTTTCAGCACTTGAGTAAATATCTACTCTTTTAACTCCTTGGCGTCGAGGGTTGAATTTTCACGGCAGAAAGTCCATTTCAGACATGGACGATGGGAACCAACGGTGGGAAAGGATTAAATATCAATTAAACCAGCAGTAGAACTAGGAACTCAGTCAAAAAGCAATTTGCACTGTTCTGTTCAGCTGCTGAGTCTTTTGCTAACATTAATTTTGAAGTTTTTCCCACAGTAAAAGAATTCGAGCAAGGAGACGACAACTGTTGAGAGGTAGGAGTGAAATAAAAATTCATTTAAATACTAGGATCTTTTACAAAATCACTTCCCCTTTCTTTTAATTAAAAGTGCTCATAAATTATCAACGAGATTTTAAAAAATCTTAAAAGAAATTAAAAAAATCTTTTAAGCAGGTACTGTCTAATAACTGCCTATACTAAATTGAGCAGCATTCTGATCCTTCTGTGCAATAATTAAAGCTGTAGGTCTACCATAAGTGACAATCTCCTACCGGTTAAAATGCATGAGGTAAACTGAATTTGCTATGCTACTTACCTGATTCCCGGGCCAATTTCTTCTTTTTAAACATTACCACTAGCCCCTAGATCACTGGTTTTGCAGAAAGCCAGCTGTTTATTTCAAACATGCAGGGGGACTTCTTACTGTCAGCCCTCTTTAGTGTGACTTACCTTCCTGTCTGTTTCAGCATATCCAACATTTTAGCTTGAAATACAGGATCAACTGCCTCCACACTGACACCCTGATGCAGAAGACAGACAAAAAGCACAGTAGTTGTATATAAAGCAATATTAACTTGCTACTGTTCACAAATGAAAATTTAAACACCATTGATGAGCATCTGTTTAAAAGGACAAACTGACTACTTTAGAACTACTTGATAGAACACCCTTATACATTAAATTCAATTTTATAAGTGTATTTTAATGTGATTTTTAAAATACTGAAATAAGATTTTTAATTGCTATTTAAGTCACCTCTATGATGAGTAAACATAATTAAATAGGCATACAAATTAATCTTTTCCTTCTTTTGTTCTGCAAAATCTGGACTGTTTCTCACAAGTTCAGCTCTACAGGTTTTATTCAAGGTAAGTGTCACATACTGAATTTTGCAGATTCTACTTATACTATACACATGCATAGAATAAGCTCAGAACAAAAGTTAGAAAACTTCATTGATGCACAGGTCTAAGTTAAAAGGATCTGTGCTTCTTTTAAGAAGAATATTTCATTCAGATTACACCCACTGACTCATCTCTTTAAAATACCTCTTCATAAAATTAATAGTCTTACTCAAAATTAAAACATCTTTTTTTTCACATCACAAAAATATCATTTAAGACATATCACTAAGATCTGTCAAAGAGAGCAAGTTTGAATTTTATCTATATCACCATCACAATTAAGGGCATGATACACTTCCAACCAAACCTTTTACATTTTGCATCCTTTCAATTTTTTTTTTTTCCACTGAAACCCTTATATCCATTATATTCATGTTTGAATTATACCTAATAGGTTATACCTTAAGATTGCATAAATGAAGTAAAGCAGGAAAAGCTTTTTAAAAATATTAACTAGGATTAAAAAAAAAAACAACAAACAAATAAGAAAACAAAATTATCATGGGCTAGCTCCAAAGAACTCACCGTTCCTGACTGCGGCATTGCAAAAACATCAATCACTCTCACAGTGTAATCATCAACAAATTCCCCAAGCATCAGACCCATAACTTCCATAGGGACACCAGCGCGACCATGCTTCAACATCTGGAAATCAGACCAAACGACACTGTACATTTAACAGGAGGTTCAAGTTTGACTTGGGATAGTTCTTTTAACTTTTGTTGATCTACAGATAATTTGCAACTTATAACACTTTTGGGAACTGCAAGGAACTATAAAACAATCAAAATGAAACAAACAAAAGAGAAGTAATTAAAATAAGTTTGAGTGTTCCAAACAATATTAATCTATTTTAAAAATCCATCTGACCAGCACCTAAGCACTAGTCCATAAACATTGGATAGGTGCCAGGTGCTCTATCTCCAGCACTATACACAGAACACTTACCTTCAGCAGTGCAAGAGAAGAGATATAAACCTGTTCTGCTGTATCGACTGCAGGAGCATCTGTTGGTGGCCCCTGTAAAAAGAATAAATAATTATTTTCTCCACCAGTGTTGCTCTGTAGTTTCTAAACATTTTCTTTTGTTTTCCATATTACAAAACTTACAGAAAAAAATGCATACCTCATTATGACTTTGTGCATTAGACGCAGTTCTTACAAACAAAACAAAAAAAGCACACCCAAATGACAAACACTTCTTTACAGCACTTCACTAACCTTACTTTAAAACCTTCACTTTACTTCCTTCACTAACCTCTTCTGTAATACAAGTCATCTAGCCATCATCCCGTCTCATTTCACCCAAAACCAATCTGAAGAGCAATCTTATCAGAATCAGTCAAATAAGAAACTGGCCAGTATTGCGCTAGGTACAAACCTGTTACAAGACATACAGGTTAAGAGTCAGATAAGTTTTCATTAGTCAGCCTTGCCGTAATGTTAGCCTTCATCAGCTGTAAAATATGGCCAGTTCTCCAATTAACTCTGTGTTTCTTACAGTGGTGTGAATGTAAATGCTGCTGGGCTAGCATGATTAACTGGCACCAACACAAACAGCAATTTCCCTTTGCTTCATCAGCTTTCAGCTAAAGCGGACTTGCAGATAAAGGCTATGGGAGTACTTTGCAGATACACTGGTACAGTGAGAGAAAAAACGGACCTCCGATCCCTAGGTGGAAAAGCTGTGAACAAAATACTTTGCTCTTTGCCTTATGAGTAGTTACTCAAAAATTAGCACAACTGTCCCAGGTGTGAATGATTGGTTGAACCAGGTTCTATGTACTGCTGAAAATGAAAAACACAGGAGGCAGCAGTTTAACTGTCCTTTTTTCCAGGAAAAAGAGACATATTGCTCTTATATCCAGAATTCTATCAGCAGGCCTCATTACAGCCAATTAACAGTACATTTGTTATTTTATTACAAAACTGTGTACAACAAATTTGCAATGAAAGGACAAAAGGTTACTTCTGCACCGGGCGATGGAAACTTAGAAGGGCAACAAAGCAACTATGGAGTACGGTAAAAAGAAGATACTCTACATTAAGTAGAAAAAATGGTGCCTTTACATGAACATTTTTTAGATATAGAATTTTGATTCCATATTTATATGCAAAATTGAGAAAAAAGTAAAATATTGAGTAAATTCTAATCTTTCATTTAAAGTGAAAAAATTCAGTACAACGTGCTTCCATATGATACCAAACAGAACACGTAGTGATCAACGCAAGCCATCACCTACTGAAAATAAGACCAGGAACTTAATCAGCACATTAAACTTGTGTAGTAATTGTCCTTTCTGCATATTTTCACATTTACACGGAACGACATCATGTAGTCTTCCGAACACTTTAAAGACAGTAAGAAAATTCAGGGTTGTTTTTTCCTCCTAATGTCAATTAATTCCTTCTCTACTAGCTCCACATCCAACCTTTATATTTCTAATCCAATCTTTGCGTTTTGAAATTCACATACATGCATGGATCTGTGTTAATGGCAACGGCTTCCTAATACCATCACATTTTTTTCCAATTTTGATACTACTAACCGTTACCTCTTCATATTTACTCTCAGTACTCAACGTTAATTCACTCTGGTCTTTCCATATGCAGTATTACAACAGTTTTAACTTTTCACTTCCTACAATATTCTCTCCAATAGTCTTTTTTTTTTTTTTTTTTTTTTTAAAAAAAAAAGAATTCCACCTCTTCATCAAGTATTTCCCTCACTAGCTATAGCCCAACAGTGAGAGGTGCCAGTGCAGAAGTGTGCCTCTACCACTTAAAATGAAAACTGTGAGCTCTTCAGAGCATTTCACAGAACCAGATGCACAGGGCACTTGAATCACTTATTCCAAGTCTACTACAACTTAATTGTTTGACTGACAAAGTTTCAAATGCCCAATCATTTTTGATACTATGTGTTTTTTCTCCATAAACATGTATGTTTATTTTCTTAACTACTCTAAGTCTATTCTAAATTATCTTTTCACTTGTAAGTCTTATTAGATTGGAAAGCACCAAGACTTGTATTTCCACTTAATTGGTGCTAGGAATAAAACACAGATAAGCTGGGTTTTAAATAAAAAAAAAAAAACCCTTACAAGTTTGATAACAACCCCTTTCTTCATACATGAAGCTCTCTTCCACTTTTCTACCAGTTCTAGACCAGAGGGCATCTGAAGCAAGGGTGAAAGTACAAACACAGTAACTACCTATTTTAGGAGGAACCATAACATCCATGCTGTGGTCATCATACATACTCTATATTTGTCCCAGATTTTGTTTAACATTTCACTGTAAACAAGCATCCCATTACACTAGTCAATTTTTTTAAAAATAAAGAATAGCATTTTAAAAATATCCCTCAAAGTAGCATAACTAGTTCTGTGATTTCTAGAAGCCTAAAACTGATGTTTAATGAGAGACTAGCTTCTCAAAAATCAGAAGCTTGAACTGAAATTTATTCTGCAGACTATGCCTCTTAAATATGATCTCCTATATGGAATCTCTAATCTCTGTTAAGACAGCAAATCACACCGACACCCTTCCTGCAGCCAAGGTATTAATCACATCTGTCCCCTATGCAGACACCTGTGTTCACAACTCCTAAGAGTTAAATTATTCTTCATAACTTCTCATTTTAACATTTATTTTAAATCAGTCTGTAGATTCAACACTTATAGGGAGGAGACAGATAAACATCATTACATTTTGTTTCTGTAATATCAACTAAATTACGTTTAAGCAAAGGTAGGAACTAAAGCAGGGTGTTACTCTACTGTACTCATTCCTAATCTTTCCTCCTTTCCTTATTTCAAGTGGGGCTTTCAAATGCTTGTTTACCTTGGTGATGTTCCAGAAGAGGGGATACTTAATATTAAACTTTATCACTCCTTTAGGCATTCTATGAAATAATGTAATTATGAGAAAAGGAAACAACTCATTGCACTGTACTGATTACGTGTATTAATTTTCACATTAATATGCCTTTGGTTTGAATGAACAGCTCAAATGAATGAATTAGAATGAACAGCTCAAAAGAGTTCTGAAATGATTCTGATGTACCAACTGAGGAATTTTGAAGAGGAAAGGATTCATAGGTCAACACCTGTCCAAAATCTACCTTCACAACAGATTTAGTTTCACATTATTTTCCTACCAAAGATACATTTGCACATAGACTACTATAGGCACACACTCGTCTTTCTATAGAAAATTATAGTTCATCAAATTCTTAACCTAAAACTTTCAAAGATTTAACAGATAAACCCATCAAAATAAACTACCTGGGTCTTCCAAGCAGCTTACTTTGCTTTAGATGAAGCCATCTGAAAAAAATAGACATTAGGAAACTGGAACAAATTTACTTCCATCTCTGACCACTTCCTTTTCCATAAATGGCCGATAATTGAACACAGCCTTGGAGTGACAGTCGCAGCTTCTGCACACTAGCTACACATTATGTGAGAGCTGGCTATGGGTGACATTTTATGATATGTTTTTGGTCTGTTTCTGCTAGTCTTCCACAGAAGTTTATGCATTTTTTTTCCATTAAGCAAAGAGGAAGAAAGACTTTATTAGCTAATCTCTTACATGGAGGCAAAGTATTTTACACTGACCCTCCACAGCATGTTCTATTATCACCGTTCACAAACTTCACTGCCTGCCAACTCTAACAAAGGAGCACCATCCTTATGAAGCAGAGTACCAAATTAAATTAACTGTTGTCAGAAACCCAAACAAGAAAGCACTGGATTGTGCAGTGCAAAAGATCTGCTGATATTTCTGGTTGCATTATGATATTCAACAAAAGTCAGATGGTTCTCCCACTGCACAGCTTTCCAAGACTGTCCATCTCATCACAAAACAGTGAATACTGCCTTCCTCCTGCCTGCCCACAGCTTTATTGCTTACCTTCTTGGGGAGCTGGAGAAAAATTTTATTTGGAAACCGGAAGGAATATTCAACTTTCCCCCCCAAGCTTTTTTGTATAAGCTGGATACAACAATTATAAACATTCAAAACCTGTTCTCAAAAATACTGTTACACTGCTACTTACTGAAAATGGATGGTTCTTCCGAGTCAACTATACTTGCTGTCAGTCAGTGACATGATATACATGCGCTACCCGACAGCCAGTCATGTCATAAAACCCAACCAAATTCTGGTTTTGTTCAGAATGGCAGAATCACAATTTCAATAATAATAATTGATAACATTAAGTTGCCGCTATTAAAATGTATTTTCATTTTGCTTAATTTTTGTTCAGCAAGACTTGTAATGGAAAAAGACTCATGTCAAAGTTGTGAACAGAAGATTATATTGTAATAATAAATTATGCATGGTACTATTTTTGTTTCAAACAGAGATGATCCAATATAAAAACCAGCCCTTTACTTGGGCAGCCCTTGTTGACGAAGTGTTAAAGGCATTTGCCATTCTAACAGGATAAAAACTAACGCCTTGAAGTGCGATCTACTCAGGCCTTTTAGCAAATTTGTTAACACTTTTAGGTATATTACTCCACCTTTCTCTTAGTGTGAACTGGTATCAATTATTTAGCCAATTTTATTATGTTATTAAAATAGCTGCTGATTAAATGTGAACTAAAGTGTCATTTTAGAGCACTGCTCTTTGTTTGTACTATTTTACATTTATTCAAAGGGGTACAGAAAATGGACTTTAATGATTAGTTAAGCAACTAAGAAATATTCCACAAATTGAGACACTTTCTATTGTTTAAACAGATATTAAACACCACTCTGGTATCACACTAATAGCACAAAAGACTTTTAAAATACATGATAGCTGTTTCAACAAAAAATCCCTCAGTTTTGCAGGGGCAACCGTAATAATAAAGGCAGTGAACTAAAGTGCCGCAGAGCAAATCTTAGCTTTCTTGCACCAAACAATGTATTTCTACATAAAATGTTAAGAACTACTACAATCATTACTACTACTATTTATTTTTTGCAATTGGAACAACTTAAACACAAAATAGGAGACACGAATGCTGACCATTATAGCGCTTCTTTCTTTCCCAGTAAGGTAAGAAAGAACCTTTTAATAGTTTAATTTTGCGAGTATTAAACAACTAGTGTGAAAAACAAGCTGCATGTAAACTATTTCTACTGCCTCTGCTTCAATGACTAGCTGAGGCAACCTGTTATAGGAGGTGTTAATTGGCAATAGGAGTACAAGTCAGAAGCATGTTCCCCATCGTCCTAACCCAGCAAGGCTAGGTCATTAAAGTGGAAATGAATTCTTTCATGCCGGCTTAACCCTTTCAGTACATATTTTCAGCTGTTATATCTAAATACAATTGAGAAAGATTAACTAAAAAAAAAAAAGCGCAGAACTTGCACTACTTTTGATTTTAAAAAAAGTATTCGCTCTCCCTCTGTTTTCTTCACTTCCCTTCTCTATCTCCCTCAAAACAAGTGTTTCAGATAATCATGACATTTATCATGTAGGTGGGGAGGAGAAGGGCACTGGGGTATAAGTGTAATGACAATCACTGTAAAATAATTTATCGTATTAAAGGATGCATGGCATCAGGCACTTCAAGAGAGCTTAAAACTAACACTTTGTAGAGGTAAAACCAATGGTGGGTGTATAGCATGGAAAAAAAAAAAAAACAAAAACAAAACACAACAACACAACAACAACAACAAAACAACAAACAAACAAACAAACCAACCACCCAAAAAAACATTACAGAATTCTACCTGCAGAGGACAGAAACACGAGCAAGAGTGTAGAGAAGACAGAGGTATTAGTGATAATAAAAAGACCTTAACAGTTCACCAGAGCACCACTGCTCTTCTCTACTTTGCCAGTAAGTGGTATAACCTGAAGATATATTGACATGAAGAATAAAAGATTTCTTAGATCAGCATAGTATTTTGTACTCATTGCTAAGCCTAAAAATCTAAACACAGCTGTGATTGTGGAGCAATTTTTCCTGTACCAAGACAATACACTTATACTAAAATACCAACTCATACTCCTCAGCAGAAGTGGTGGAATGAACTTTATATTCCTGTATCACAATGGTTCTAGCAACATTGTCATGACAAGCACCAGAAGCCATGTATTATGTTTTCTGCTGTACAGAAGTTAACATGATCAGTCATGACAGAGAAAATGATCAAGTTCATAAAAAAATTGGAAAAAAAAAATCAGAGTTCAAAAGGTAAAAAATATATTACTTTGCACTGTGAATCACACACTAATTAGTAGCATTTTTCAATTTTATTGCAATTTTCAAGCTAGTACACACAATTTTACAGTGAGTTCCACATCAACAGGATTATATTTTCAAGCTAGCATTATGTCTAAACAGTTTGTATGTTTAGGCCCATTTTTATACCAATTATAATCAAGCATACATAACAGACCACAAAATACCATAAGTCTCAAACAGCCTAGATTTCTGAAAGGATCACATTGTCTCGTTACACCATATGTCAGATGAAATAAAAATTCTAGTAATGTGTTTAGACTCATAGACAGTCTCAGATCCACAATGGAGTAGGGATACTAGGAAAATATTGTAGCATTAACTACTACTATAAAATATTGGTTAAAAAAAAACAACCAAAAAACCGTAATAGGCTAGGAAAAAACCCCACCCAATACAAAACAAAAACCAAACCACCTCACTGTTTTACCAAATCCTTCTCATAAAAAAATTTATCTAATTTCACGTTTACAACAGAATTCCATAAACAACAATATAGATGGACCTGAAATATAAAACATTTCCTAACTCCCCTCCTCTTCAAAAGTCAAAATTACAGAACACAGAACTTTGTACGCTTTGAACAGCTGGTTAAATGGGTTGTGATCACCAGTTTGCAAAGCCAAAACTATAATACTAACCTTTTCTGTTTGAGATTTTGTTTCTGGGGTGGGGTGTTTTTTTGGGTGTGTGTGATTTTTTGTGTTTTTCTTTGTTTATGTGTCTAATTTTTTTGTTGTTGTTTGTGTGTGTTTGTTCGTGGCTTTTTTTTTTAAAGCAGAACTTAAAAATAATCTCTAGTTCACTGGGACACTCCAAAGAACCTGACCAGAACTTTAGTTAAAAAAAAAAAGGGGGGGACGGACGGACAACAATGGACAGGGGATGCAGGAAGGAAGCCACCAAATTTTAGCTGGTGTGGCTATCCTATCCATCAGTAATCTCCCATGAAACTGTTAGTAGTGCAAGAGAGAGGTATAGTAATCTACCAACATGGGCACATGCAGGATTTCCCATGTACCTGTAGCATGCAATGTTTTTCTCTCCTTTAGTTGCTCAATACTGTCAAAATTTTGACAGGTCTTTTATAAAACATGGCACTCCTGTTTTCCAATACCACCACAAAAAATATTATCTGATTTTGATGCATAAAACTTGCTAAAGAAAGAAAGTATTTAGCAGGATATGGCATAAGATTATACTAGTTGACTGTTTTGAGGTCAGATAAACTTCATTTTACTACAATATCCTTAACAGAAGGTCATTCTATTTAGTCTAATTTTTATAAGAAATAAATATTTATTACTCAATATTAACATATAAGTAAATAACTTCATATTGTGAATATATCACCTTCATGCAATCTGCAATAGTCAGACTTTCTGCAACGTTCCCAACATAACTGTTGCATGAAATGGCTGCTTAAGTGCAACTTTTTCCTGGTTCTAGTGTTTCCTCTCTCTTTGTAGAATCATTGAATGGTAGGGGTTGGAAGGGACCTCTAGAGATCATCAAGGCCAACTCCCCTGGGGCTGGATCACCCAGGGCACGCTGCACAGAGTTGCATCCAGGAGGGTTTTGAAAGTCTCCAGAGAAGAAGATTCTACAACCTCTCTGGGCAGCCTGTTCCAGTGCTTCATCACCCTTGCAGTGAAAAAGTTTCTCCTCATGTTGAGGTGGAACCTTCTATGCTCAAGTTTATACCCATTATTCCTTGTCCTATGACTGGGAACTACAGAATAGAGATGGGATCCTTCCATTTGACACCCACTCCTCAGATATTTATGGACAGATTACCTGTTTGTAACATTTCTTTTTTTTAATAAGAAAACAACCTCCTCCACACACGACTATTAATGCAAGAACACGTCATACTTCCAGGAAAAACTGAAGAGGAATCTCCTACTCTGCAGGAAGAAAACAGAGGTCCTTGTTCAAAAGTGCTGCATAGCATTTAATATTAATATTGCATTGCAATTTAATATTGAATAGCATGGCATTTCAGAACTAATAAAGTAATTTAATTGATCATTGTAAAGGGGCTGTTTCCTGTGTGCAGAAAGGAACATTACAAGTGAACAGGTGTAACACAAAAGGCAAAAAGATGTCTGCTCTTGTTTAGTCGTCCGTCCCCCCCCCCTTCTTTCTTATTATGGCTACACTAATTTCCCTGTCCAAGCTCCTTAATCTCTTCTGGGGAAAGTCAGCTGGACTACAATGGCAATTAAATTGAGGAGAGAGAAGCTAATTGCCTAATTATTAGAAATAAGGAAGTTTAAGATCTGAGGCCAAGAGGAGGCAGGTAAAAACAGTCTCCAGAATTTATAGGAAAAGAATAGATCAGAGGAAACTGATAATGCTCAGGCACAACCCACTAACTTTGTTATTTTTAGTTTTATGTTTGTTTGTGATTAACATAAGGTATGACTGTAGTGCAGTTTGTTGTACTTAAGGCAGCTTTTATAACGAAGTACACACTGTGTTGTAAGTGCAATCATATAACTGTACCTAAACCAGTTCTAGTGTTTCTCTTTCCTTCTCTCATTAGCCTTTTGGAATATAAAGCTCATTACACTCACTCAACTGTATTTCAAATGTAGGAAAACTATCCCTAGCCTTAGCAATCCCCAATAACTTTCAAATAAGCCGACGCTACCTGCGGAGCTCCCATCTCCACAGTAAGCAGATGCAGGTCACACCAGTACCCTACATTTGATACAAAGCTTTCATTTGACAGCCCTGTATTAAAACACTAACCAGTGCAGAATACTCATCTCAGTCAATGAAAGCAAAACAGCACAGTTTACTATATCTAAAGTGTTTTCTTCTCCTTAAAACAAACCCATATATTTTTGATTTATAAAGTGATGCTGAGACTTTCTACAGGAGATAACATATGCAACTGATTAAGTCTTTTGAACTTAAGGGAGTTGATGTTAGATGTTTTCAATGGATGAAAAATGTCACTGAGAAAGTTCTTCTGCTCTTTAAATGGGTTGATAGCTTCTGGGGAAAAAAAAAAAGTAGAACCTGAATAACCCACCCCAATTGTATACCATTTCATCTCTTGGGAGGTATACTGGAATTCTAGAAATATGAACAACCTTGGTGCTTGAGAACTTTGCTGAAAAATGTCTCAAGCAACGGCACAGAAATGATACACAATTTTAAAAGCTATAATTCATATTTTTTTCCCCTAGCAGAGTATTCTCAAAAGGAGTATCTGAAGCTTCAAATACATGTAAGAAGCAGACAATAGCGTATCACCACAATTCTAACCACATAAAGCTTATACACGCAGGAGATATAGGAAGGAAAAAAGTCATGCAGGTGCAAGAGATACCAAAATACAGAACAGTTTTCCAAAGGGGGGGTAGGGGGATCACTTCATTAAAGGTAACATACTTGTACCTTTCAAATTAAAACCTAAACTTTTTCAAGAATCAATTAATCAAAACAATGTTCAATAAGAAGTGAAGGTGTTGGGGTTTTTTCTAGTTTTTTGTTTGTGTGTGGGTTTTTTTTTTTTAGGGGGTAGGGATGATGGTGTTTGAGGGTTTTGTTTGTTTGTTTGTTTGTTTTGAGGGTTTGTGATGGTGGTTCTTTTATTATTTTTTACACAGGGAATCTTATGATGCAGATTAACTGGCTATAACATCATTTACCTCAAGAGACACATCAGTTTAATGAAGTAACTCAAGGAAACTTGCATTTGATTGGTAATGATCTACACTGAGCCTGACCCTTCTTTGCCAGTCAGATCACCAACTCTTATTCTGAAGCCTCACAAAATACCAAGCTAGTAGTGCTCTTTTCTAATAACCACCCTGGCTAGATCAGCAGATGAAACAGAACTTTAGATCAGTGGCAGGTCTCCCAAGTTTCCACAGTGCCATAGATTTACTAAATGGGAGCAGCATGTTCTAAAAAACCATGATAATATGAGGCAAAGAGGTTCCACAGCACCAAACAGTGCAATGTTTGAAACTTCATAATCAAAGTGACAGTTTTCAAGTGCCATTTACAATGCCCTAATCTGGAAACATCCCAGCTAACCCATCTGATCAACTATTTCACAGATGGAAGCACTTGATGGCTAATTGGCAAGTCCATTATTCAAATAAAATAGCTATCTGCACTTCTATTTTCTGTACTTCAAGTCAAGGTGTAAACACTCCTTATACAACACAGGTCACTTCTCTCTGTCCCACTTACTTCCTATTTGGATTTTTACTCTTCCCCTCTGCCATCAAATATGTTAACTCAGAAATGCAGATTCAGTTTTATTTCCATTTACTGCACTAGAACAGTTGTCTGCACCAACACAGCAATGTAAATGAGTATTTTCAAAAAAAATATCAAGTAATGAAAAATTATTTCAACAGCATTTTAAAGAAGTGTCATTAATCATTTCACTGCTTCCTATCACCTCTGGATTCAGAAAAATAGACAGGATGTGTTAGCATGGAGAAGAACTTCTATAGCTTGGATTATTGTTCGGGGGGAGGGGGGTGGAGAGCTCTGATAAAAATGCACCTAAATTTGTTCACACTCTTAAACAGTATCCAGTAGGATTGTCTAATAGGCATATGTGGAACTGGTTTCACTAGGAAACAATAGTTTAGCGTACAAAACGAAAAGGAGCGTTGCTCCAAATTCCTGCCTGCTACATAAGTAGCTTGTAGCTTTTACATACCCCACAAAGCCTGTTAATTTGTCAGCAGCAAATGTAAAATACAAAGCAAAGTATTAAAACACTAGTGAAGTTCTGTGGTAGGCAGTATTCCAGGGGGATGAGCGGGGAGAGATGGAAAAGAATGAACCAGGAAAGGGAAGAGAACAACTAAAAAAACCCCAACATTAGAAGGGTAGGAGGAGGAAGAGAAGACCATAAAAGAGAAAGAAAACAAGGACACTGCCAAAATCTGGACTCCCATAACTACAGAAGGGAAAGTAATAAGCATTTTGTCTGACATATCACAACACTTTAAAACTTTAACCATTCCCGCACATCTTTTTTAAAAAGCTTTTTATATCATGAGAGCTGAAATTCAAATGCCTACAATACCAGGCATGTAAGGCACAAACAATTTCTGCATGAAGCAGTGCTGCAAAGAAGGTCTTATTGGCAGTATCAAGTTCAAAACTAAATAGTGGTACCTTTCCAAACAAAGAACACAAAGTCAATGACAAAATTCACTGACAGAAAATACTGTGATGGCTTATGTGATGCCAAAACCAGATTCTCTTCCCTCCTCTCTCATCCACCTGCTGCACCACGATGGCAGACCTCTGTCCATCTAAGACTAAAGGAGGCGAAATGGCTTAAAATTTCTAATGTACAAGTCACTGAATGAAAAATTTATCGTGGAAGTATCACCTCAAGATCACCTCCTCAAAGATTTATTACTCATACAAAGACAGACATAGGGTCCATGGAATTCAGCATCAACCACCTCTGGATAATTCGACATTGAAGGCTAATCAGCCACTCGATATCATGCTGAAGAAGCAAGTAGTAAGAAAAGAACCATGAATTCACTGGAAGCAGTTTAAGTGGAATACGAGACAAAAAGACTTGAAAAGAAAGTTGTGAAAACATGAATCCAAAAAGCACTTGGGACAACATCTGGAAATAAAGAAAACCAACAAAACAAAACAAACCAAACAAACCAACCAACCCACCCACCCACAAAACCACAAAACAAACCAAAAAAAAAAAAAACCAAATGAAACCCCACAGACAAGATATTAATTGAAGAGGTGATGTTACCAAGGGGAAGGAGCCAAGTAACTGCTGTGGCAGAAGCTAAGACAAGTCAATGAGAAATAATTCCCTGGCAGAGATCAAACAGGAACTGTTCTGACCAAGCATCTGCTGTTACTTGAACACCAGTTATAAAGCAAAGCAAATCAAATGCACTGTTAGCAGACATTCTGTGATGGAGTCCCCTTGCTAGAGAGAGAACCCTTAACTACAAAAGGATTCCCCAAATTGCGTTATAAAATTACTTTGAAAATGCTTCTCTTTGTACAAGACAATACACACAGATGACTCTTAGGTTACCAAGAGTGACTCACTGAACAGATATTTTTACTGTGTACAACCTGAATAGCAAAACCTCCAAAAACAGAATAAATGTGACATAGCAGTAAAACAAAAAGCTTGGAATGGTTGCTTAAAACACTCTAGCACAAATGAATGGTAATAACTTTGTTTACTTTCTGGCAGGACAAAGTATGTCCAAGAAATACCCAACTTCTCTCTTCCACCTCAAAGCCATCTAATTCACTCTGGATTATCTCCATCTCAATTATCAGTCTATCAATACTCACAACAGAAATTATCTCCAAAGGGCTACTGAAACTATTCTAAGGACGTGGAATTATTATTTTCAAAAAGCTTTCCTGCTGATTCCATAAACTGAAAGACTACAAAAGTAGTCAAGATAGCCAGTGCAAGCAGCAACTTGCATAAAGAGCAATTCAGTTTTCTGCCTTTTTTTTTTTTTTTAAATGCAAGACATACTCATCAATTCATTTAAGAGACAATTTGAACAAACATGGAGCAGCTTCGCAGACCAAAGCTGCCAGAGGAGTTCAGTGAGCCTCTTCTGAATGTTACATTCTATTGTCTGCCACAACTTGCTAGCAAGCTTTAAGTTAAAGCTGAGAAATTCAGAAAGCAGCAGAGAGAGTTAACTGTAAATCTGAAAAACAGCTTTGATATGCGTCAAGTTCAGAGAGGACTAAGTGAAAGCTTGAGTGATTAGACTGCGCAGATGTTAAAAAAATGAAGAGTCATGAAGCAGGCTGGCAGCTCAGAGGAACAAGAGAAATAACTGTTTAAGAAAGTGAAACTAAAAATAACTGAGGGCTGTTTGAAGATTCACTAAGAGCGTGAATAGAATTTTAGCTATAAAAAGGAAAAAAATTATGCACCAAAAGTTACAGCTTATTTGGCAAAACACCTAGAGGCTGTAGAACAGCTTAGAATATTTCACAAAATGCTTCAGTATTAAATCACTCCTTTCCTAGTTATACTGGACACAAATACATTACACACAACCAAAAGAAGCTGTGGCTTTAGCAATTTCAATCATCCCAGAAGAAAACTCACATACACATGATGAAGCCTAAAGACAAATGGAACCGATTCCTCCAGAAGAGTAAGAGTGGATTTCTCAATTCAGAACAAGAGCCCTGGAGGCAGAGGAGAAAAGCAGACAAAGGCCAGCTACCACAGTCAGACAAGACTATGAAGGACATTACACTAGAGCCCTTTCCTTAAGGAAATAATTTTTCCTATAAGCCTCCGGCAAAAAAAGTTCCTAATTATTTTTCTTTTCCTGTACCCACTGTAGTCAGCACAACGTAATAAGATCAGCTCAGTTTTATTTTGGAAGACTGCTGGCCACACCAGTTGGCCACAAAAAGCACTAGGACTTGTTCTAGAGGCTGGAGAAGCCATGCAACATGCACAGGTCTCCCACAGGAACAGGAGAGCTGCCAGGGAGGCTTTTTTGCTGAGTAGATACAGAAGTGAGGACAACAGTGAACACAAGAACGTACAACAAAATACACATGGGTGGCTATGACTACCTGCAAGTGATAAATTCAACTTAAATTACCTCCTGAAATTTACATATCCTTCAGTATCTTATGTCCATCACTATGTAATCCAACATAGTCATTCATTAAGGAGCAAGTGGGCATGCTCAGCCATTTAGAACTACCTTCACATTCTGAACAACTGTATTATTGGAAACTGATTTTTAAATTTCATTCTGTTTTTCTAGTGCTTTTCAATCCAAACTTTAAAACGTTCAGGTACCAAATTAAAGGCTTATAATCATTCTGTAAACTTAGTGCCAATACAAGAGTTTACACTGTCAAAAAGAAACAGGCTATAACCATGATTTGCATACACTTAGCATCTCAGAGATTATTACTATGAACCCTGAGGGTTTTAAATGCTGTTTTTCAATATAAAAAAACATTACAGAACTGATTAATATTAAAAAGAAGATATTGACAAGCATATACTAACCTGTCCCAGCCCAGGCACACCTCCTCCAAGGCGCAGAAGTCTATCCATATTTCTAGAAAAACAGAAACAAAGGAAAAATGTTCCCAAGCTCTGAAGTGTTTACTAAATTGCTATCTATATAATTCACCTTCAGTCACTCAGTATGTCAAAAATATTGGTGGTAATTACAACACAACATCAGACTTCCTGTTAATTAACACCACATATTAATTCAAGAAGCTGTCTTCCATGCTAATTAACAGACCTTGTTTTGGTGCTTTGGTTTTGGGTTATCCCCATTTCTGAAGATGAGCACTCTTGTCAAACTTCTCAAAACTTTCCCATCATTCAATTAATTGGGTTTTGGTTTTTTACTTAAGAACACCACCTTCATCCAGAAGTGCCTAAAACTTCTGAGATATACAAACAAGTTTACTCCAATTTATTCAGAAAGCATCAATAAAAAAGTGAAAGTAAGGATTTTTAGCATCCTCATTAGTAAGTTCTGCGCTAATTAACTTATAGCTTGTCACTTACCATCAAAACTACATGTGAAAGACACTGAGCAAGATTATGGATCTCTGAATTAGCATCAAAAGCTTTTTTTTAATGAACTCATTATACTAAAAGAAATACTGTAAAGTAAACATTTAATGTGTATATAGTTAGAACATTAGTGACAGTACAGTCGTTTAATACATTTCCAGTGTTGCATGTGCCCCTGTTTTAATGCAACGCCAATCAAAAAAACAACCCCAAAACTTTTCTGTCTTGCAACATTCAAAAGAATGATCTCCAGGAATAAGAAGTGTTAAGGTGCTCAACTAAAAAAGTTAGTGATATTTATTTTTCTGCAGTTTATTCACTTTCTATTGTTGAAAAGCAATCTACTTTTAATTGTGGATATCTAAATAAGGGTTCTGTCCAGCTGTAACAGACTTCTACCTTGCTTGCTTAACTTCTTCAGCTTCTTAGCTTTATACAACAAAACTCATTGATCAAACAAAAACTGGGTATTGCTTGTTAAACAGCTGCTTTCAGCAGATTACTTCCAAGGCTTGCAGAAACTATCAAATTTTACTAGCATATTTTATTGGTGAAATAGAAGATACAAAGTAAAGAATTGGAAACTATGATCTTAATTGCATGAGTTTTAATACAACACAACAAAGCCTATTCAGGTGATATAAGAGCAACTAATGATATTCCAAAATACATTTATCCTCAAGTGGATGTTACATTACACAAAAGAATGATACACATAATTTCAGCAGACTGCGTTAACAATACTAATTCAAGAACTTTATTTTAGAATTAATTATGCAAAAGAACTTATATTGAAAAAGAAATTTGCTTTGTGTATTAAAACCAAAAAGTCTTTATGTTGAAGGTGAATGTCATCTCATTCTTCTTTCTGAGAATTGCTAATATTTTTACTGGCTAGATACTATCAGGTTTATTTCAGTTTAAGTTCTTCTTAACAGACAGACAAGATTATCTAACTCCTGCTTTAATCATGTATGGAATTTCACCCATTCTCAAACATCAATAAGACACATATATCAACAACACTTGCTCTTTTTGCCAATTTCACTTTCCTAGTTTAATTCACTAGCGAGCTACTAAGCTTCATATGATTCACTAGAACATGCAAACCCAACAACTGCAGCCTCAACTAACAATAAGTACTTTCTTAAAGCTACCTTGGCACTATATAAATTTAAAAGTTTATTACGGGGTTAATGGTTATGTTTTTCAGAAAGTCATTGAAATTAAGTTTATTACAGGTAAAAAATGCAAATGAAGCATATATATTTTCCTATTCTGAGCTATAATAAATTCCAAATCAAGTTGTAGGATTCCTATAGAAAGGTTAAATTGCTGTTTAAAGCTATTATGTAAGCATATGTTAAATTGCTTCAATAAAACAGTCATGAGTACAACTTAACACCAAGTACATTGCATTTTACCCCTCTATGGTAGATACTCCTCCATTGAAACCCACACTAATACATCTTTCATAACACTAACAAGGGCTGGAGTAGATGAGAAGTAGATTTAAATTACTAACATTATTAATTTAATCAATCACAGTTGAACATTTCTTTTAATAAACTCTTAAGTCTCTACAACTAGTAGCCATAAAACAGGGCTCTCCTACAACTACGCAATTTCCATCAACAGATGAGGATTATTATCTATGTACATTTAAGTACTAATATCAAATAAATCTTATACCTATTTACATCTCACTTTAGCAAGGAAAAACAACAGTTATTTCTAATTCTTCTTTTTTTTTTTTTATTCCAGTTTCTAACCTAACAGAAGAGTACATCATTTATAGAAGCACATTTTGCTGTATTGAAGTTGAATTAGATTCATTAGTTACACAAATTGATGATGTATCAGCATAACTTTACACGTTTTGGAACAACAAAATCTCAGTTCTGTCTTACAGAACTGGAGTGCCCTAAGATTTACCACCTAACCATCACAGACTACCCACTGAACTGAAGATGTTCAGTTTCTCAAGACAGTGGCACAGAGAGAAAATCGCCACAAACCAATTCTAGACACTCCACAAATTATTTCATGAGCTCTGAGGCTTGACTGGCTAGGGTTTTGGCAACTAATTCTTTACTTTCTTATTTGTAACTGAAGCTCTTTCAGTAGGTTAAAGTACACTTAGACCTAAACATACTTTATTTTACTCTGTATAAACAACTGAAGAACTTAGGTTAGTGATACAAACTAAAGCCAGTTTTAATTTTTGATAATAATGAGCCCAAATATTATTTCAGTCATCAATTCCATGTATGAAAAAGTATTTTTGTAAACTCTGAAATAGCTTGAGCAAAAATTCTAGATGTTAATTAGGATTAACACTTACAAACAAAGCAAATACACATTTCTAACCTGGTGCTCAGCAAGGTGATCGCGGAACAAACTCAGCAGCAGCTCCTGCTTTTTTACTACAAAGATGATGCCAGTAGGTCTCTTTCCTATAGAAGGAAATAGAAAGGAGGTAAAGGGCAGAAAACCAGTAAAATTTAGAAACAGTAGAACATGTAAAAGGAAATGTTCCATTGGTGACCTACAAAAGCACAAAGCACCATTTAACAATAACACAAAGAACACTTTTTTTTTTGTCTTGTACCACATAATCCCTGGAAGCAGTGCAAGCCGTGTCTTGCCCAAGTATTTGTTAACACTGAAAGCTTCTCAAAACTACACTACAGAAGAGTAAAATATTTTAATAACCCATTAGAAACTGAAACTATGGTCCTTTATTACTATTTTGGAAGATTTTGCTGTAGCTAAAATGACCTAAGCACTGAGGTAAAGAGCAGTCTGCAGGTATGGACAGTTTCCTTGCTTATTTCTGCAAAAGCCATTGGTGTGACTGGGAAAGTCACAGGGGCTTCTAGGTCTGCTTGAATTCAGGTTGAGAAAGGCTGCCTCACATTCAGCTGTCCACTAATTGCATCCACTCAATCAGTTGCCATTCAGTGTTTTAAAACAGATCTGTGAAACCATCTCTGGCCATGATTTGATAGACATTTTTTTCCCCCCAGTACAAATGTTAACATAAGGAGCAGTGGGGAAGCTGCTGCTGCTTACCAACTTGGTGCTGCTTTCTCAGTACTGCCAGGACAGCCATTTGTGCAGCCTTGCAGTAAACTCATAGGCTAACAGAAATGTTTGTTTTAACCCTGTTCAGTTCTCTGAGAGTATTCACACTGCATCTCAGAAACCATTGTCTTGGCATAAAAGAAAAAGAGGTCTTGGAAGATCTGATTGCTTCTAATACTAATCCAGACTCCAGAACACATTTGTGTCAAATAATTTTTTAAGATAAAGCTACCCAAAGAACTTAAGGGGTTTTTTTTGTGTTTGTTTTGGTGTGGTTCCAACGCCCGGCCCCCACTGGCTCGTGCGTGTGTTCTTGGGTTTGTGGGTGTTTTTAT
>JANIJG010007923.1:39143-51464 GCA_024611175.1 Megaceryle torquata | reverse complement strand
TAAATTTATTTATTTATTTATTTATTAGTTTCTAGATGCAAAGTGTTGCTTTTGGCTGGAACAGCTAGACGGAGGCATCTGTATGAGTTGTTGCTTGGTCGTTTAGACATGTATGTCTGCAGTTCCAAGATTATCCATGAAGGTCTTTATGTATCTTTAAAAGTTGTGCCAAAATGTACTTAATGTAGCCTTAATTAGGTTTGCTAGGATGCCAAAAGTGCTTTAGCCTATTCCATTAATGCTGATGATGCAGTATTTTATCCTGTCCTGCAGTTGCTTCTGCTTGAATCAGAGCTGTATCTTCTATTATTTGGTGCTCCCAATTTAAAGATCATGTTACAGTTGCCTACTATTACTTAAAGATTTGGTTAATATGTATTGGTTTTTTTCAGAAAGGCTAATATGATTTGTTGAGCATGTGTTTATTTGCAGTGAAAGCTTGTATGAATTTTTAACTAAAGCTTTTAGAGGCTGTCACAATGTTGAGAGGTTGTCACTATGTCATGATACAATGATCCTTATCCTTTCTCCTCTTCTCTCCTTTGTGCTGCTAGTATTAATTTTTAGTTTATTTAGAAGATCTTCTGTCTGGTTCATTAATACTTAATATGTATAAGGGGTTTATCTAGGTTAAAGCTTATCAAATAAAGGTGAGAGGTATTCTTGAATGAGCCACAAGATCTTCAGAAATTCATTTTGGGGGAAACAGAGCAGTAATAAATATTGCTTAAATAGAAAAAATGTCTGCATTTATGCTTGGCCACAGAGGTCCCTAACACTCTTTTTAATTTGCTGCTATTCAAACTTGATGAAACAAAGGACCTCCATTGTACAGAAGTGTTGGTGAGAGAAAGGCACAAATCTGTCTGATGCTTTCCGTAGATCCCAAAGAAGAGTTAGATGTCTAGAAAACATATAGGAAGCAAATTGCTAAATGTATTGGTGAAGAAAGGCTATTTTTTGGAATGTCACATTTTCAGTGAGTTTAAGTGAAATAAAATTATTATTCCTTTTCTTTTGTTGGTTTGTTTTAAAGTAGTTATAAGTAGCTGCTTTTAGCACTTCCTATACTTTCCTTGACTCCTTCTGCCAACATTGTAGGTCTGTTTTGGGAAAGGCAATATTGAGGTTTTCAAAAATTTTCATGCTAGATTTCTAGCTGTAATATCAAATAAGAGTGGGGTTTTTTGTTCTTTTTTATTTTCTTTTTTTAACAAAACAAGCCAACCTAAAAATTGTTTTTCATGTTGATTAAGCTTACTGTTTTTTTCAAGAGGAATTGAGGTAATTTAGATTGGGTTTGATTGTGTTGTGTTGCTGCAGAGTAAGTGCAGTCCTAAATGACACTTGAGACTACTGTATCAAAGTTTTTTTTGAGTGCATTCAGAGTGAGTTAATCTTATGCAAGAAATAAAAAGCTGATTTCAAATTTCTGCTGTTTCTTCACATTTTTGTAGAGAAACAGAAGATAAAAGTAAAAGGTTGGTTTTCTGCTTATGTACCTTATTTCTTGTAAGGATTATATGGAAGTAATGAGCAGAAATCAAAGAATATGAGATTCCTTGGAAATTTTAAGAGTAATTTTAGACAATATGTATATTTTCTAGAATTCATGGTAATTTTTTTCTAAGCTAAATGCAGAATTAATAAATGCAGTTTAATAATTTTATATAAAAAAGTGGTAATACAAATTTTGTTAATCGGTTAAATATCTTAATAGCCAGTACTGGATATTTACAAGGGTAGTTGCCAAAATAAATCCCATACTGAAGGAACCCTCTGTCATAACAGAAGCTCTGTCAATCTGATCAGGAATGGTAGTGTGAGAATTATATAGGAAAAGAACTGTTTTCAGTAGCTTGGAATTTTTAATATAGGTAACTAATTTTAAAACTTAGTAAAATTCTTATGGTTAGTAATGTTTTAAAAAACTACCCACATTTATCTCACTGTTTCAGGCTTGTGCTTATGAAATGGTTTCACTGAATATACTTTTTTTTTCATTATGGCAGAAGATAAATCAGAATGCTTAAATAGATTGTGGGATTATTTATCTGGTATGGATATTATATCCTATATAACATAATTGTGTCTTATACATACTGGTTAACGCCATAATTCTATGTGGGTTCTTTATTTCTTTGTATGAAAGATGTAATTTAATCTTGGACAATGATCAAACTAAATTCTTTTTTTCCTCCATGAACTTTGTAAAACATTACAGGAAAGTACTTCCAGAGCATAGGCTTAGGAAGCATGATGGTATAGCACAAAGAAATTAAATCATGACAACCTGAAGATCTTTAATTATCATAATTTTCACTTACTTTAAGCCACAGTAAAGTTGTATTATTAGTCTCATAAATACTCAGTTTAATTATTATGAGATTTCCATTACAAAGCCTTTATATTTTCTAAAAACTGTTTCTGGAAAAATGTTTGGATCTTTCTTCCTTGACTTTGAATTTCTGTTTTTATCTGAAGGGAATTTGTCATTGAATCTTAATTCTTTCAAGAGAGAAGCTACAAAATTTCCCTTAAAAGGGGAATTTTTTGGGGACGTATAACTTGTGAAAATTAGTTTAGTTCACATTAATTGTTATTAATAAAACTGTGGTCTTAAAAAAATATTTTACGTAAAATAATTGGAGAAATGGGAAAATCCACCCCAAACCAACCAGATATTCATGTTGAAGGATATGGGGAATTTGCTCTTTTAGTTAGCTTGCATGGATGGATTTTCCCCCAGTCAAGAGAGGTCAGTTAAATCAACAGAGAGGAAATAGTTATGGGAATTCAGAGATGCAGAAACTAGAGAAGATACTGTTCAGTTGCATTTCTACTTCAGTTTAAATACACTGTCCTAAAACAATAAAAATCTCTTTCTTTCTGAACTCCGGTATGTTTTCTCTAGAGTATAGAATTGTAGATACTTTCTTAATAATTTGAAAAGGAAATATTTCCCAAGTGGAATTGCAGTCATGCAACCTCTCTGTTGCTAAGTGAAGAGCCAGTTATTTCTGTCAACAAAATAGTTCTTGACTTTTAAGCATTTAAATACAAGTGTTGTCAGGCCAAAGGAGGATGGCACATGGGGCAGCTTCAAGAAACAGTACTGCTGTTTTTTTCAGATGAAAAAAAAACCCACTTAACCAGCATTAAGTTCTACCTTATTTTCTTGTATTTCTCCCATTATTGGAATCAAGTAGCCTAGTCTGCCTTGGTTCAAGGTGGCTGACTGTCCCAAGTCATTGTTTCCTAGGGAAGTCTCAGGAGCAAAGCCTGTAGGTGAGCCAGTTGGTCAAATAGATTCTGATTATGGAAACCTCTAGATTGATCTTACAGAAACTGCAGAGCTGTCAGGAGAGCACTGTTCTCCTTGCCAGAGTCATATCTCAGCTGCCCTTCTGCTTCTTCCTGCCTTTTTCCTGCTGGCACCTCCTGCATACCAGTTGCTCATTCTTCCTGCTTTGCAGACAAACCATTTGCTCCAGACATTCTCTGTGTTGTGGGTGGGTGTTAACCAGACTTTTAAAGTCACCTTATCTCTGTGTGAAATTTGATGACTTCATTACCCTTATGTATGAGATAAAAAGCTTTTTTTGTTTGTTTGGGTTTTGTTTGTTCGGTTTTGGTGGGTTTTTGTCTGTGTGTGTTTTCTGTGTGTGTTTGTTTTGTGAAGTGCTTGATGGTAGGAATGTGAAATTTTCATTTCTTTACTCTGAACTCTGAGTTTTGAGACACTTGCTATAAGAATTTGTGCCCAATTTTACTCAACTTGTGCAGAATCCATACCTATGTACATTTTATTCAGAGCACATTCGAAGTTCCTTGGATGTGTCATCAGTTTTAGTCCAGAAGACTGGACAGGATGATGCATTTTCCTAAAAAACTTCCAGTTTTAGTTTGCCAGATCTGGTATATGTTCATGGGCAGTAAGTATTCCTCAGAAATTCCTCAGAATAACTTCTAATCAAAAGTGGATGAAATGAAATTGCAGTTAAGGCAGGTTTTTCTATGCTATTCTGCATGTAAATAACATGTTAGGATAGAGCAGGACTGGGCTTCATCATATAGTCACCTAAATGCATAGCTGTATCCTGGCACAGGTAGTGTGTCTTAACTTAAATTTTCTGTGCTAGTTATGCTAGTCCCCATCAGGATATATATGTGCTTGTGCTGCCATCACACTTTGATCTGTGGTATGAAACTATGATTGTGTCTTTTTTTAATTGATGTAGAATACATCAGTCTTCCTTTTAGACAACATTCTTACAACGCAAATAGTGCTGATTACTTCCTGTAGTCCCATGTCCTTTGTATCTTTGTAGCCATTAAATTGAGCAAGTCCAAACCGAAGCAGTCAGACAGTGTGCACTTCCTCTAAACTCAGAATGTAAGGAAAAGGGAAGAGGTTGATGGTCCCAAATGGCTGTCATTTTGTTCTGGAGGGATTGCAAGGGATGAGGTCACAACCCCTAAATAGATTACTTTGAAGTGATTGAAATTGTGAATGAAATATGAAAATATTTCTAAAAAGGCACCATGGAATGGTATGTTTTCCAACCGTGTATGGGAGAGATTAGCAAAGTAAGTTTTCAATCAACAATTGGTTTGTCACTGTTCTAAGGTAAAGGTGTTGTCTTTTTCACTCAACAGCGTTTCCTTGATATGACGTTCGGAGCCGGAGGTCATACTACAGCTCTCCTAGAGAAAGCCAGTGATGTCACAATATACGCGCTAGACAGGGACCCCACAGCGTATAAAATAGCTCAGCAGCTTTCAGAATCGTACCCGTAAGTTGTCTTCTCCTATCTTAAATATAGTGAATATATGTTTGATGTGGTGTAAACAAGTTAATGTTCTTTTTAACTGTTTTAATGTACTGTTTTTAATGGCTTATTTTAGAATAGCATTATATGTTGTATGTACCTCATCAAGTAGAAGATCCAGCTCAACTTACTTGTGAGTATTGGCATGCAAATTCTTCTGAGTTTTTTTGAATCTAAATCCATATTCTATACTCTGTTAATTTTGAGTATGCATTTAAATTTTTATTTTAAAAAAGATTCATGTACTGTGCTTCAGAAACTACTAAACAATTTAATAAGCTATTTCTGTGTAAAGCTCATGCTTCAATTTTCTTTTTAAATAGGGTGTTGAGTCTGAATAATTGCTAAATGCAAAGCTTTAGGGTTTTTTTAGTTATACAAAGTTCTTGCTCCTTTATTTTGTTCAAGAAACAGCCCAGTCAGAGCAGCAGTACATTCATGCAAAAGTGCAGTATGTAGAGTTGAATAGGAGCTTTTCCGGAAGTGCTGTTGTTTAAATTTGACAAGACAGTAAAAACATATAAACAGAACATTAAGTAATATGAAATAATTAACACTTAGGAAATTTAGGAAAAGTAGACAGGTAAGGCCACTTACTGTCAGGTTGAAAATGGTTATAGCATTTATTTCAAAAGAACTTTTATGTGTGTGTGGGGGGAAATCTTTCTAATAAGAAGAAAACTGGAAGAGCTGGATAAAAAAAACACCTGATGGTTTGGTTCTTTCTCCCCATAATGAGTCCTAAGACAGCATTACTATTCAAGCAATGCAGAAGGTATTTTTCACCTTTTCTGAAAGAAAAAGCTTAACTGTGCATTGCTTCCTTCAAGTACCATTGTCAGAGGCCCAGCTGGAAAAATGTAAGCTGGAAAAATGTGACAAGATGGCATAGCTCAGCTTCTAGTCATCCTACTCTGTAAGACCAGTTAAATATTTTTCTCTAAATTTTCAGTTTTGTGGGCTGAAGTGACATGCAGTGTATACTTACAAATATGTGGAATTCTTCTCTTGACTGTTCAGTCTTCAGAGAATGATTTTTTTTTTTTTTTTTTTTAAGAATAGTGTAGAGAATATTGGCAAGGGAACTCCATTTTCTTTTCAGCTAAGCCTACAAACACTTTTTGCCAGATGTCATGGGAGTTGTAGTCTTCTGGTTTTGGTGTCATAGAAAAAAACTGTACTCCAAATTAAAGCTAATCTTTTATGTAATAATTTTCAGAAACATTCACACAGCATAAGACAATGATGAACAGTCCTCTGACTCTATATATGTTTATCCATAAAGTATCCTATGAAAAGCTGGGTGTGAATAAAATTTATTTTCCAAACCATGAAGTGATTTTACAAGTGTTGGATGTTGCTCTGCCAATGATTGACAGTGTTAAATCTCTATGCTTGTGAAAAGATGACCTTTAATCAATATAGTATTACAGTTGATACAGCTTTATAAACAGAGGAGGTCTCCTAGTTCCTATATTCATTTGTAAAGTTGTATCAGCTTGGTTACTTAAACTACAGATGTGGTGGTGCCCACCTTTAGAGGTGCAAGTTATTAGAATGAAGTGGATTCTTAAGTGTTGTTAGTGAAAACTCTTTATCGCGCAAAGATGACTGCATGCCACTTGAATATATAAGATACAGAATAGCATTCTTATTTGTTTTGATGTTTTCCCTCATCTCCCATCTTTTCTATGGGAAAGAACAGGGGGATGCTTTTTCACAAGGTAAAGATATCTCTTTTCATTATAGTTTCTGTTGAAAGTTAAGCACGTATACCGTACGTGAACATTCTTTTACCTTATTATTCATCTGCTTTCCCTGGGAATTCAGCTGCATAAACCATTGTTAAATTAAAGAGAAGGTATATCTTTTATAAATAACAAGTAAAGCTAGGATTTGCTTACAAACCAGTTTTAAGTATATCAAGTATTTATGTATAAAGTGTTAAGTACAGAGTTATGAAGCTTTCTTTTTTAACTGGAATTTTTTTCTTGTTGTAGTCATTAAAAGATGGTTGATCTACTGGTTTTTGTTGTCTATTTTCTGCCTTGTGTTAAGAAAATATTTTAGCATTATTGTATCAATTTAATTCAAATTTGTGCTGATATCAAAAGCTCAGGGAATTAATCCAATTGATATCTTTACTTGGTCATCTCTGCTCTCAGATAAAATAGTTTCCTAGTTCACCAGGGAGCTACAGAAATAGTTGTGCAGTCTTAAAAATGGCAGTGGCAGTATGCAGTCGCAAGCTGAGAGACAAAGTAGGACTGTCCCTTCTGTAACTAATTGAAGAACTGCAGCACAGAAGTATAAACTTCATTGTTTTTCTGCTCTAGGCTTTGTTTCACCTCTTCTGCTTAACATGGCTGCTTCAGAAGAGGTTATTTGACTTAAAGTGCTTCACTTCCTTTGGAGGTGATGGCACAAGGAGGGGGGGGGGGAAAGGCTCTTATGCAACCATAGCCAGTTAAGTCTGATTCCCACTATGTGAAATGGTGACTGTAATGGGCAAATGGAAAGTCATACATCAATTGAATTTTCTGTTGCCATTTGGTTTCTGGTTTAAAACTGAGTACTGTACCTGTTTAATTGGAGATGTTAATGAATTCCAGCATATCAACTAGATGACATATCTTGAGCCTGGCAGTAGTGTTTGCAGTAGTCCATCCTACCATAAAAAGCTTCGATTCTAAATATGCGGTGTTAATTACTATTGCTTATTTTGGTTAGGTAATGTTAATTATTTTAGTAAAATAATGTGGTTCCAGCTGTTAGTCTTTGTGAGGCTTCGTTTTTTAAGCATCCTCTATCTTGAATTGCTGTTACAAGGCTATTGAAGCTCAAGTTGCAGAAATATGCCCAAAGATACGGTTGGAAGAGAAAATAAGTATAGCTAAATTTGGGGAGTTTTCTATATTCAGAACTAATAAATGAAGTCCTCCTTGTACTTAAGCCAAAAGACAGCTGGAGTAATAAGTCACTGAATGAGAACACCAAGGAAAAATACATTTGATGTTTGTATTTTAAATGAGGGTTTTTTGCTTCTCAGTAGTCATTTTTGTCAGAACTAAAATGTGGAGAGGGTAGCTGCAACTGCAATTCTTGCATTCATTTAGCCTCTCTGTTTATTATTTTTGAATTTTAAAATATATAGTGCTGCTTTAATAAGGAGAAAATGGGTCAGGGTCTGTTAGATATTCAATGTGTGGGTGGGAATCCTTTGCCATGCTTTCTGGGGAAGCCTCTAACTTGGGAATTGCTGCTGAGAATCCAGAAGAATTTTATATTCACTCAGTAGAAATATACATTTCAAGGGAGAGGTTAGAGAGGTGGCTGAAAACTGGCAACCACTATCACTGAGAGCTTTTAAGTATCAGAAACCTTTGCAAAACCTAAGCAGAGGAGACAATATGTTTTTTGTAATTCTCTGAGTAGGGTAAGAAGTTTTCCCCCAAAAGTAAGGATAAATAGTATAAAATTCCTCATACAATTTACCTACTGTTTCACTATAGTTATAAAGTAATTTTGAGGTGTGATGGTGCTTGTGGGTTTTGCATTCACAGTTACACTAGGCTTACAGAAAAAGTGGGACAGAACCAAGACCTATGTGTTATATGTTGTGCAGAAAATAGAAGTTATTTTGTTCAGTTCTAGGGAAAACAGAATTTCTTTTAATTCTATTTTTTGATGTTTATAGGATATTTGAAAAACAGAAGAATTAACGAGAACCTCTACTTATGAAATTCAGTGCCAAGTGTTACTTTAACCAGCAGTGGTTTCAAACATGTCCATTATATTGTTTTGTTTAATTCATCTATGTCAGTGTGCTGTAACAGTTCATGTTATAACTCTTCCATGCGGTGTTTCTGAGGACATTTTTGCCCTCAGCTTAATTTGAGTGAGTTTGCTTTTTTTTTTTCCTAAAAGAACAAGTGTCTGTACTTTTAAAAGTAAATAATTATGATGCTTTTTGCAGTGAGAGGGAGGAAGACAAAAGAACATAGGTTCTAACATGAATTTTTTCATGCTTGGTAGCTAATTGTCTCCAGATCTTTTTGTCCTATTAAGATGGTAGCTTCATATTTCTCAGCAACAGTTAGCATACTAGCTTACTATTTGTCAATAGCTGTATATTTACCTTATTTTTGTTCCTATTTACAATAGGAGGCATTGAGGCACTCTGCACAAAACATGAGGATATAAACTGTATTGAAATACTTCTCCCTGTATCAGGCAGTAAAGGCAAAATTATAGTTCATTGGTATAGGGATTATAATTTTTGAGTAGAAGAGTCCAGCAATTTCATATGAAGGTAGAGATGATATAAGTATGTGGACAAAAAAGTGCTTGTCACAAGGTCAAGACTTGTTGGTATCTAAGCTAAAGATGTTTACTGAGTAACTAAAACAAACAAACAAACAAAAACCCCTGATAGTCTTTGATAATTTTATTTCTTCAAGTTTGGTAAAAAGGAAAACGGGTAATTAAATCAAATATTTGTCAACGCATTTTTGTATCAGTACTGAGCTTCACACTTAACCAAGTATGAAATACACAAGTATATAAAGAAGTTACTTAGAGTTCAGAGTGTTTTTCTGATTGAGTCATTGTACTTAAAATATTATTATTGTTATTTTAGAATCACAATCACATAGAATGGTAGGGGTTAGGAGAGACCTGGAAATCATGGAGTCCAACCCCCCTGCCAGTGCAGGAACACCTAGGGTTGGCTATGCAGGAACAGATCCAGGCTGGTCTTGGAAGTCTCTAGAGAAGGAGACTCCACAACCTCTCTGGGCAGCCTGTTCCAGGCTCTGTCATTCTCACAGAGAAGTTTTTCCTCATGTTGAGGTGGAACTTCCTGTGTTTCGCCTTGCTACCATTACCTATTGTCCTATCTCAGGGCACCACTGAAAAGAGACTGGCCCCTTCTACTTGGCACCCACCCTTCAGATATTTGTAAACATTAGGAAGATCCCTTCTCAGTCGTCTCCTTTACAGGCTAAACAGCCCCAGGGCTCTCAGCCTTTCCTCATAAGAAAGATATTCCAGTCCCTTCATCATCTTTCATCCATGGAGAACTTACTGTCCACCAGGATGCCAAGGTTCCTCTCCGTGGGGCTGCTTTCAAGCAGGTCTACCTCTAAACTGTACTGGTACATGGTGGTGTTCCTCCCCAGGTGTAGGACACTACACTTACCCTTGTTGAACTTCATTCGGTTTTCCTTTGCCTGGCTCTCCAGTCTGTGCAGATCTCACTGGATGGCAGCACAGCCTTCCAGTGTATCAGCTTCTCCTCCCAGATTAGTATCATCAGCAAACTTGCTGAGCGTACACTCCATCCCTTCAGGTCATTGATGAAGATGTTGAATAAAAGTTGACCCAGAACTGACCCCTGGGGAACACCACTAGTTACAGGTCACCAGCTGGACTCTGCACCACTGATCACAACCCTCTGAGCTCTATTGGTCAGACAGTTCTCAACCCATCTCACTATCTGCTCTTCTAACCCACACTGCCTGAGCTTACTCACAAGGATGTTATGGGAGACGGTGTCAAAAGCCTTGCTGAAGTCAAGGTAGACAACATCCACTGCTCTCCCTGCAGTGACCCATTCAGTCACACCATCATAGAAGGCTATCAGATTAGTCAGATATTACTTCCTTTTAATAAATCCATGTTGGCTACTGTTGATAACCTTCTTTTCTTCCATGTGCTGAGATACGATCTCTAGAATGAGATGCTCCATTAGGGATGGAAGTGAGGCAGAGGAATGCACCTGTCTTGAGCTTGGAGGAAGTAATGTTTGAATAACAACCATCTCTCTTGGGCCCCCTTACCTTCTAGAGCCTTAGCCCAAGGGATTCCTCCAAGTAGGTCTTTGAAGAGGACAAAGTAAGCCCTCCTGAAGTCCAGGGTTGCAGTCTTAGTTATCGCCTTGCTTCTTCCTTGTATGTTATTACACTCTACCGTGTTGTGATCACTACTGCTGAGGCTGCCCCCAGCCTTTGCATCCCTGACCAGGCCACCCTTGTCTAGCAGCACTCCCTTCCTTGTTGGCACTTCCAACACCTGCATCAGGAAGAAATAGATGTTAGGATTTATTTATATAATTTTATTTTTTCTTGTCATATTAATACACATTATTTACATTTTAATTTGATTTTGACCTTTGTGACTCCACTGTTCCAAGTGTTGTACAGAATATTCAAAGGACTTAAGTAAAATCAAACAGTTAATTGCTGGCTTTGTATTTGAGCTGAAAAAGAAGCTGTTGTAGTCTTTTGACATGAATTTGATGTCCTTTTTCATAGCTGTTTGCTTCAGACACTAGCTTATCATAAATGCAGATATATTGTAGCAAGAAATATGAATAAACCAAAATTCTACTGAATTTTAAAAACTTTAAAAAATTCTATACTACTTCTATGCAATGGTTTCATGGCTCAAAGACCTTTATCTTTTGCTAAGGCTATAATCAAGAACTGAATCTCATTGTATAATTGGGGGAGTTTCTTGTTTTCAAAGGGATGTATTGGATGTATCTCTGTTTTTAATTCTCATAGTTAATAAGATACTTAATATAGAGAAATAGAAGTGTGCAGAACTGAACAACCTGTTACAGGGTTAACACAGCTCTAAAGTGCTGTAATCAAACTTAGAGTATTTTAAGCTTGAATGACAATTTCAGTAGAGATAGATATGAAAAAATGTGCACCCTTTAACTAGAACCAGAATGTTCTCAGTGTTTTGGCTTTCTGACGTCTTTTCTGTCCCATAATCAACTTTAAGAGGTACTGCAGGTGGCTTGGAGGTAGAGTGAATTAACGATTAATAAGAATTTACACAGCTTTCTGCGTCACTTTTTATTTCCAAATCATTTGCTAACAAGTCACCTAAGGGCTTAAAATCGACCAGGACAATAAACAGTGGGAGTCTGTGGTGAAATTGATGCTGATGAACCAAGAAAAATTATAGAAGTCAAAATCAGTATTATTTTATTGGTTGCACTTGATGCTATAAAAATCTGTGTTATTGCAAGGAATACAAAGAATCAATTCAAATAATTTTTTTTTTTTCTGTTGGAATTTTATGTAGAACCTAAGCTTCCATTTTTATATTTAATGCAGTGATTATTCAATTTATCAAATATTGTTTTATGGCTTTTTCTCAAGAACATTCACTCAAGTGGATATCAGTCAATATAATTTTTCTCTTTTTTTCCTATTATTAATAAGTCTCTATGAAGGTTGTCATTACAGCAGGAAGGTATTATTTCTTTAAATATTAAAGAACTAGAAGAACAACACAACCAGCTAGTTCCATGACTGTATTAAAGGTTTCTGTCTAAAGAGTATGGTTTCTTGTGTTCTTATGTTCCTTTTCAACCTCAGGATACTTTCAAGTAAGATTAAATCTTGAAGAAACATTTATCCCTTTGGAAGGCACTAGATAGTAGTAAAAACTTTGTGAAATGATGGAATATATA
>JANIJG010007923.1:12906-37022 GCA_024611175.1 Megaceryle torquata | reverse complement strand
CCCCAAACAAAACAAACAACAACAAAAAACCCACCAAAGCAAACAAAACTAGGTCTATGTTTTCTTCCATTCAGGATCAAGTACTAAAAATGGAGTAGATAGCAATGAAAGCATTGAATTATACGTAGTAAGCTATTTTTTACCACACCTTAGGTACTCATGGTAATATGTAAGAGTTTCTTTTGGCAGATTTTTCCCCATTACTACTTTTCTTCAAATTGGTACCCACAGTCCTAATGCTTTTTCTTTTTGAAAGGAACTGGTGTTAAATGCTAACACTGTAATAACTTTTTAAAATTATTTACTGTCATTTGAATTAGTTTTTCAGTAATCACATAGGCTGAGTCTAAAGCTCAGTTTCTTAAAATTTTTAAGAAAAGATTGGTGAACTCCACAGGGCTTACAAACTGATGCTAGTTTGGCTGCATGTTTTCTTGGAGCAACATCTTGAGTATTTTTCTTTTATTGTGGCCAAAGGTTTTTGTGTATATTTGCAGATATGCAGAGCATGGTACGAATATTTAAATTACTTGGCTCGCATTCTGATCTCTGAGATGGAAATAATGCCTGTTCTCCCAGGAATACTTAAAAAGGTGCTCAAGACAGAAATGATTTGAGATGAGCAAGAATGGCTATTCAAGGGAAAGCTTTATTAGAGACTACATGAACAGTTGACAGGCTCTGGCCAAGCTGCCTGCTGAAGGGAAGGGGGGGCACTCTCTCAGGGGAATTTTTTCTCAAAAGGACCAGCCTGCTTACTCTCTTTGGGTGGCTGCTTTTGAAAAGCACATCTCCAGGGAGAAATGTCAGGGCAAGGCTTAGGGGACCTGCAGTCTCCTCCTTAGCAATATTCAGGATAACGTACATTTTTGTACCCAAGTGACAGGGTAGAGGGTTTAATGATTTTGCCTTCTTCCAAATCCTCATTATACCTGCATTTCACACTGTTATCACACTATTCCATCTATGGAGCTGTGAGCTGCTGGATGGGCTAAATTAAACGATCATAAAATTTTGGCAAACCGGCACATTTCTTCTATCCTCATTTTTGGACACTATGACCTCTTTTTGTGGAAGTCCCTCAGCTTTTCAGCTGTCCTTAAATGGAAAATGTTATCATTTATGGTTATATTTTGGCAAGATTATATGATCAGACTTTGATTTAGAAAGGAAAAGGTTAGTAATAGTTAATGCTGGTGTTTGATTGGGCTGGTGTAGTCTTATCTACGTGGGACCCTGGATAACAGTTTGGGGAACCTGCTCTCCTATCGGTCTTTCTAGCTTTGTGTGCCTACTCATAAGAGCATTATCTGTTCCCTTCCCTGTGGGTGCAACCATAGTTTGCACAGCTAAACCTCTGTATGTAGGCATAGGAGTGGAATGGTTCAAGTGTTAAGCTCCACACATGTACCCCAGTTTTGTCCTTCATCTGGATGACTGCAACCTGGAAACTGTTGTACAGTTGTGGCCCATGATTTGTATCTTTTACAAAAATAAATGCAAAGGGAGTATTTTGTTAAATAGTAGTTGCTCTATGGAAGGAAATGAAAGGCAAGCGAAAGCCACTTGCTACTTAATATGTTTATTAGAGAGAGAATCAAAGGTGTATTGCAATGCATACAACATTGAATTACAACTTGAATATTACTAGACTGTCTTTCGGGTAAACGTACTATAAATGTTTTTTAAAAAATGCGACTTTCACTTGAAATTGCTTACTCTGATTTTGGCCATATGTTTTGAAAAACGAAAGAGAAATAATATCTGCCTTGGATTTTTGCCCTATCAAATCCAAGTAAGAGGACATTATGAGGTAGACTGTATAAAAATAGTATTTTCTATCACCGTAGTTAACATTTTATTAGACATAAGTCATGTAGTTTTGGGCTGCGTAGTGACAATATCGTTCTCCATGTATTCTATTTTTATAAGTTTATTTAAAACTGACATGTAACTTGCTGTACCTGAAACCCCAAGTGAGCCAGTTATTGGAGTGTAACAAAGTTTTGACGTCAGGACTGCTATTTATTCCACTGGCAGCCATTAGCAATGCATTACCCTTTGGCACTCGTGTTTTCAGAAACATGGTTAAATTTTTATGACTGGTTCTGGCCAATTAGGATTCTTTCTCAATATAGAAATAAGGGAAGAGATCTTTTTTACAACTTACTAAATGTAGCTTTCCAAAACCAAGAGCATAAAAATATGAATTACTGTGTTGAGCTCACCAGATATACTATTGAGCCACACTCCAGATTGACAGCTTGCTGTACACGTGTATTTGAGAGGCAGGGCTTAAGGTAGGCTGCCTTGTCAAATGCATGAGCCTTTATATTAGAATCTAATGTAATTACAGCTGAGTCATGCTCTCAGGTCAGTCTGGTAGCTTTAGTAGAATGTGAAAGGGCCTGAAGACTTAAAATAGAGGAAAATTAGGGAGATTTAGAGGGCGTGGAAGGAAATTGGGTGGAAGAGGGGCTTGGCAAAAACAAATGGCTTGTAGAGAATTTCCAGTAGAGGTTTGTGTTCCTGGCTTTTTTTCCCCTAAGATTTGAACTTAAGAAACAGCAGACTTCAGAGTGTTTGTATGGTTCCTGCACTACATATAGAATGTGATGAAACAGCTGCATAAGAGGGTGCTACAGGATCTGATTCCTAGTTGCTGGTTTAGGATTGCTGTATTCTAGCAGTAAGAAATGTCATAATGTACAAACAGAACCTAGAGAGGACTCATTTTCCTTCTGTGTCGTTGGTGATGATCTGGAGGCTTTTGATAGTACACAGTGTCAGTATCCTGACCAAAAAACTTAAAATGCTTGTCTGCATGTGTTCCTTTACTAGTGTGCTGTAGATTTGTGTTGACAGGGATGCTCCTTTATCCAAGATTTTTTTCCATACCTGAATTATATTAATGGTTGGGGTTTTTTTTTTTTTTTGTTCTTTGTATCAGTATTGAAAATATTATCAGCTTCTGTCATAGTCTGTTTCCTGTAAAAATGCTTCTCTTGAACTCTCTGGCCTTTATTAAGGCAGGCTAAATTTAGTGTTAAAATATTATATTGTACGTGCGTAGTTCGCAATACTTCGAACAGTCATTTTCTGAAATCTGAGTAGTGATTGTAGATTTCTGTTGCTACTGCACATGCCGGAATCAGGGAAAAGATCATGTGTGGGAGAAAGTACTGTGAAAAGGAAATTAGAGTAACATTTTGAAAAGTTCTAGAGTAACTGTTAAAAATTAATTCATATTCAGGCTGTTACAGCCTCCGAAATCTAGATACTGGCAAAGTTGGGTACCCCTGATATGCAGGTTTTTGCTCATCATGAGATAAGGTTCTTGAATGAAGACATTTTCAGTGCACAAACTGTCCTTAATTAGAATAAATGTTTATGAAAGGCCTAAACCAGTAATTTCCTTGCTCAGATGCTGTTATAACACAGACGATAGTTGCTCAGTTTCGCTGTAGTTTTAATTCCTTCTCTTGCAGCATTCCTTTCCCCCCAGAGATTAGGTACGTTTTTCAGTAAGCTGTATTAATGTTTTTAAGTGAGTATCTGTAATTCAGACATAGTATATTCTTGTACTTTTCACGGAAACAAAAAAAAGTGTGTAAAAGAAGAACAGTGGTAATCTACAGATTAATTTCAAATGCTTATTTATTTAACATTCAGTGTTTCATTGGGAATGAGACTAAACTAGAGTGTACAGTGCACAAGTGATTATTTATTGAAAATCTACTTGAAGTATTGCTATGGAAAGCTTTTTGTAAAGAACTGAGTCATATCTATAACTTGGCATTTTGTCCTCAACTTCAATTGCGGTTTGGGAAAACTGATGTAAGTGTAATTAGCTTCAGAGGTTGATCTCCATTTGTGCAGAACTGTAACATTTCAGCGATTTTGTGTCACTTAGATGGGATTTGTTTGTAAGGAATGCGAATATATTTGCTATCTCTCTGTTTTGACGTAGTGGAAAATAAGCATGGCTCATAACTGTTTGGATAAATAGTTATTTACATTGGTAAATAAGAACTAATAGCAAGAAATAAACCTCCTAAGAAAAGACAAGACTTCTTTCTCCTAGAAAATAGGAAGAGCTTCTTAAGGGGTATTTTCTGTGGTGAAAACCCATTCGTTGTTCCAAGAATGTGGAAGTTAGAGTATCTCAAGAATACCTGTAGGATTGCATTGATTCTTTGTGGAGAAGCAGTGGGGAGGAATATGGAAGAGAGCACGAAGTTCAGGAACCTGAGGACAATTGAAGAAATACAGCAATTGAAGGATAAGGAGTGGTCTAGAAGACAAGAACTATACGTGAGTTTTGCTGGAAAAAAAGGAGTATCAGAAAAATACCAAAAGGCTTGGTGACTTGAATAACTCATGATTGAAGGGGATAGGACATTTTTAAGAGTTATGATATGAGTCAGAGGAGAAATGAATGGAAAAGATGTAAATGTGGAATGTGACAGGTGGGTTGAATGTTGACCGTTCCACACTTCTTGTTAAAATTTGTGAGAAAGCCAGGGATAGCCAAGAAGCTTTAGAGAAGTCCTCAGGGTATGTCTTCAGGATGGCTAATTCTAGGTGGAAGTTTTGAGTGAAAGACACATTTTGGTTTTTTTTCTCTTGCAGTTGCTATGGAAAATACTGTGTCTTGACACCACTATATCCACTTCAGCATAAAATCAATCCGTGAAAACACTTCTAGTTGTACATTGGTCCCTTCAGACTCAGCTTATCTGCAGGAGTCTGGAGACTCCTGGAAAATACCCACCTTTTTGTTTATTTGGGTTTGTTTTTTTCCTAAAAATCTGTGTTCATCTTTGACCTAAAATTTTCAATTTCTTGTTTTAAATGGGAAATAGTTGCCAATGTCTGATTAACATTATTTTAATGTACAGGAACTTGTGTAACATTTTGTGTCATATTTGGCCAGACAAGATTTTTCTGAAAAAAAATCCCATGTCCTTTGTGTGCACACAGCAAAGGAAACAAGGATGATTTAAGTCTTGTGGGTAATGACTTTTTGTTTTCAGGAAGTAGTCTTGCAATATGCATAAGTCACAAAAAAAAAAAAAAGTGGATTTCTTGTTACAATCTTTTTAAAAAGAAGACAGTTATCTATGTAAGTTCATGTTTTTCGTTTGTTTTTTTTTCTGAGGAGGTGTTTATACCTTCTCATTGGTCAGCAAATTTAGAGAGGTGATTCTGCCACTCTGCTCTGGTGAGACCTCACCTGGAATACTGCATCCAGCTCTGGAGCCCTCAGCACAGGAAGGACATGGACCTGATGGAGCAGGTTCAGAGGAGGGCCACAGAAATGATCAGAGGGCTGGACCAGCTCTCCTGTGAGGATAGGCTGAGTGAGTTGGGGTTGTCCAGCCTGGAGAAGAGAAGGCCTTTGGGAGACCTTATAGCAGCATTCTAGTACCTGAAGGGGGGGTCTACAAGAAAGCTGAAAGAGGGACTGTTTCCAAGGGCGTGTAGTGGTAGGACGAGAAACAGTGGTTTTTAAACTAGACTAGGGTAGATTTAGACTGGACATTAGGAAGAATCTCTTTACTCTGTGGGTGGTAGAACACTGGAGCAGATTACCTAGGGAGATGATGGCGGCCACATCCCTGGAGACATGCAAGGTGAGGCTTGATGAAGCTCTGAGCAACCTGTTCTAGTTGAGGATGTCCCTGCTTACTGCAGGGGGGTTGAACGAGATGACCTTTAGAGGTCCCTTCCAACTCAAGGCATTCTGTGATTCTATATATAATTTTTTTTTTAAGCTGTAGTTGATTAGAGGGATCGGGGATACCATTGGTGCTCATAATACTTAAGGAACAATAGTCAAAGATGCAGAGTCAATCAGAAAGTTATGTGTATATCCAAAATCTGTTTTACGCAGAATAGCATGTTACTAAGAAAAAGAATAGGCACTGTGATGTCTACCTTTCAGAAATGACATGGAGACTGACTGCAGGGATAGGAGATAGCACAAAGAAACAAATCTGTGAGAAAAGAATGAACCCCCTAATTCAGTCTTAGAAGTATCAGGAAATAAGACAGAAGAGAGAATGGAATGATATAGGCAAAAATTTGATCAGTCACTTTTTCTAAGACATGAAATCAGGTGTTACCACCTTTAAACTTTAAATTTCCTGATGAAACACAGGAATGAAACAACTTCAACCCTGAATGATTTCCTAGAAGAAATTCAAGGAAAATAAATCATGGATGTTAGAAACTTGGGGTATAAACAATGTCAGGAAATAACCTGATTGATTTTTCTTGATCTAAAGCAAAATCGAATATACTTCTGGCATTCCTAAACTTTCTTTTCCTTGTCTTAGAAACCTTCTTAAGTAACAGGAATTGCGCACATAAGCTATGTTGGTGATTTTGTGTAGTGTAATATATAAAGAATTTTGCCTAATGTCTAGTTCAGAACTGCTTTGCTGCCACTTCAGGTAAGTATTCCTTGACTTTCACTTGGTATGCAGAATGACTGAATACTGACGTCTTTTTAACAACTTAGAGATACACATCCTGAATCCCTTCTAGTCTTCTTTTATCCACAAAGAAAAACAAACCAAACCACAACTTTCAGTGTTTCCATATGACTCATGTATTCTAACCACCTTTTTTGTCGGTCTCTGGATCTCTTTCAGTTTGACTGCTTTTTTTAAAGCAGTGTCTGTAAAACTTGGCCCAGTACTTCAGGTGATAGCAGATTAATTCTGTCACATGCAATACTTGTTTCTTAATTTTGTTTATCAGACTTCTGATAGTTGTACTGGGAAAATATTTGCCTTTTTTTTTTTTCTTAGTAGTATCATCTTCTAATGTAGGGTATTTTGTTAAAAGATGTAATTCTCTCCAATTTTGTTTTGGTTTGGGTTTTTTTTGGAGGTTTGGTTGGGTTTTTTCTTTTTCTTTTTTTTTTTTGATTGTTTGGTTTTGCTCTTGCTTTTTGTTATTTCGTTGTTGTTGTTGTCTGGGTTGCCTTCCACCACCACCACCCTCCCCCGAGGTCTGAGCCATCTCACTTTAAAAAAGTGTTGTTGTTGCATTATAGAAAAAAATTACTTTTACTGGGCCCCAGATTGAGGCCTGTCAGAATTCACTTGGGTTATTACTCAGTTTGTCTATAGACTGTTATAATTACTGGTTAGATGTTTTTTAAACTACAGAAATTTCCACCATAGCTTCCTAGTTTGCTGTCATGTTACGTGTAACAGTCAAGATGGAGCGCTAATTGTGGTGTGTTCTATACTCACTACCAACAATCTATACTTTTTGTAGGAGGAAAAGGAAAAAAAAAATATTTATCTTAACAAAAATACATGTTTCTTGTGACTTTCTTACAAAATTCCTGTGTGATTTGTGCATGGGTTATTTTTGGTTTGTTCGTGTAGTTTTTTTTTGTTGGTGTTTTTGTTGGTTTTGGTTTTTGTTGATGTTTGTTTGGTTGTTTTTTGTTTGGGTGGTTTTTTTTTGTTGTCCTTATATATTTGTTCTTCAGTATCCTCAAAAGAGAGGTAGTTAATGCTTCAGGCGTGTCAAAGTCATTGGACAATGGTCTTAATAACATACTATAACCTTTACTGACCGCTTAAGTGGTAAGGCAGTAGGGCTTGGGTGATCATTGTATGTCCCTTACAATTGAATATTATTCAATACTATTTTTTCCAATCTTCTGTTTTCAAGGTATTGTGTAAAGTGTGCTAGGTACCTGGAAGCATAAGCCTGTGCGATGATGGAATCCTTCATCTGAATTCCCAGGTCCACAGTCATAACAAGCTGTGCCTGCATTAGCATGTAGCATGATGCCACAGGAGTCCTGGTGCTTTTCATCTGAGATCTATACTTTGTTTTGCAATCTTTGCTGTTGAATTCTGTTATCCCTAGGACTGAATGCCCTGTAGGTCTTAGTGAACATTCCACACAGATTTTCATGTTTAAATGCATTGGACAGGAACTCAGATTATGTGCACTGAAGCCACTCTGATGCAAAGCAAGTGCAGTAAGCATGGGGTGATCAGAAGGCTCACTTCTGTCTAAAACACTGGTGTATTGCTGCCACACACGCATGCTTCTGACAAGGTGTCGTGGAGTAACAGCTTCATAGCTGTGAGAGAAATTTTATTCAGGTCTGTCAGAGTTTAGGGTCAGGGCAGCCCCTTAGACCTGTAATAGATGCTCTCCCTCCCCAGAGGGGAAGAGAAAGGGAATAAGGGAGATAAACTTGCCAATTAGAAAAGGAAACTAGAACAGCTTTAATGAAAATGAAATTAATTACCGTTGGTGAGGTTTTGTGTATATATATCCCTGTCACTGTTGCTGCTGTGGAGCAGGCTCTGGGAGAGTCCCAGACTGGGCCCCGCAGCAGATGGGGATCTGTGTTCAGGAGCTGCATTCTGGTACTGGATTCAGGAACACACAGATCAGGATCGAAGGCAGAACAGAGTCCTTCTCAGATGCTCTGAGGAAGAAACTGGAAGAGAACCTGAGCAAAGCAGACCAAGAGGGCAAAGTGAGGGGTGAGACCCTCGTGATCCCTCAGCTTTGTACTGAATATGACCTATAGGGGATGGAATCCCTCACTGGTCAGTTTGGGGTCACCTGCCCTGTCTGCTCCTCCCTGCAGGTGCTGCCTTTTACCTTCTGCACCCCCTAGTGTGCTACACAAGATCCAGCAGTGGCCTTGCTCTGCACACCAAAACTTCTTACTAACCCTCAACATGAAGTGTTATCCCTGCCAGCAGCAGACACTGTCTGTGCAAACAGGCTGCTAACTTCAGAAAGTGCAGTGAGTTAGAAGAACTGAGCTGAAGTGTAAAATCAGTAAACAGAGTTAGTTCTGTTCTCACTCAAACCAGGACATGGTCCATCAGATCATCAATAGAAATCTTCTCATTTCTGTTAATATGCTGTGAAGAATATATATATATATACACAGAAGATGTGCCAGTCCCTTATTTTGCAGAATGTCATTCTACTTTTCTGTTTTCTTTGTTTTAGACAAGACCAGAGTTATCCACAAAGAGGTGATATCAGATAAGCAGTAAAGATAAATGGTGAGGAACTTATTATGAGAAGACCCTAAAAATTTTTTGTTATTTAAGCTTTTCCTTGAATTGATTTGCTTGGCACCTTCTTTGTAAGAATGATGAGGCAAATTAACTATAATGAAATGAAATAAACATGTCTCTTCCACCTCATCTAATAGTAAGAGAACTTTCTGATCATCTTTTCATCAGACAGCTTCTGAATAAAATGTTATGGGTCAGATAACTCACTGGTTTTACGGACAAAGCTGGTATGACATCACAACTGCTTTATATGGAGAAGCTGGTTCAAATACATGAACATTGAGCAGTCAGACTCAGAAGTTGTTCTTGGGCTATAGCTTCTAGATTCTTTTGTAAAACAGAACAATAGCTCTGGGATCACTTGAGGATTACTTTTATAAATCAAATTGAGCTATACACTTTGTAACAAATCTAATAACCATACTGTGAATATAACAGAAAAGTCATTGGTATTGCAGGAGATATGTGGTGGGGATGGAATTTACTGTGCCATGTTCATGACTGTGTTTTGCAGAGTAAAACTGGAGGTATGCTTGTCCTAACGCTAATGAGTTCTACTGGATGGTTCTATTGAATTCTGTTTGGTTTTATTTGATATTTCATTATTGGAAATACTGTGGCTTTCAAGTTTCTTTTATATAAGTTTTTCAAATGGAGTTATACTTAATTTTATCGTATGTCACCTTGGGGAAGACTATACTCTAGATAATACTGCTTCATTTCAACAGTATAATGTTAAGTTATTTCTTTGAAATCTCCCATGGGACATACTAAACATTAGCAGAGCATGTTGTAGGAACACTAGTGGAGCCATCTAGTGTCTTTTGAAGAAGGATGGATTTACCCGTGTCTTTCCCATGGCAAAGGGTAATTACTCAAAAGGGTAACTTTTTTCACTTGAAATTCTAGTTGTTTGTATTTATATTGATGTCAGTAGTCCAGCTTGTGAACAGGAACACGGATTATATTTATATAGTAACAAAAATGAAACTTTCTTTCAATGAGGATTATTCTACTCGGTAATTAATTGTTTCTGCTAAGAGTATTACAGCAAATGGAGAGCAATGAAACTCCATTTACTTCTACTTCCAAAGAGAAACCATATCATAACTGAAAAATCAGTTATTTTGAGTATGTGCAAAAATACCAAGTTGTAAACCAGTTTGCATTTATTGTTTAATTTTTTTTGTTTGTTTATTTTATATCCTGCCAAGAATCCAACATTAAAAACTTTGAGTCTTATATTACTAGCCTGATATGGAAAGTGAACCTGTTTGAAGTAAATATGGAAATGACTCAAGACTAATAGTTTAACTTTGTGACAAAACACAACAAAGGGTTAATGTTCCAGAGAGGTGTGTCAAGCTACACTTGTTTTATAATTGGACTAAATACACACTTCTTTCTTTTCATTTCAAGTTTATCTTTATAATTCTGTGGAGAAAAAAAAAATACAAACAGGACCAGTGTTCTAAAGTATTCTTGAAGTCTTTCAATAATTTAAAATCCTTTACCAATTTTATGAACAACTAAAGCTTTTCACAGGCTGCAATATAGCTGGAGTTTATTGGAGTTCTGGTACATAAGTTAAAAACCAGGAAATTCCAGGTAGATATTAGGGGGGAAAAAATTGCCATAAGGGTGATTGTACTAGAAGAGGTTACGTGGAGAGCTTGTGAAATATCTGTCCTTGGAGGTGTTCAAGGTTCAACTGGACCAGGCCTTGAGCAACCCCATCTAATTAGACCTGCATTGAAAAGGGTGCTGTACTAGAAAACCTTCAAGGTCTCTTTTGACAAATCATTCTTTTATTTTGCAATTCTCAGGTAAAAAATGACACCTCAGAAAAATTCCTCCATTATCTCTTGTATGAAGACAGGCTGAGGGAGTTGAGGCTTTGCAGCCTGGAGAAGAGAAGGTTCCGGGGGGATCTTATAGTGACTTTCCAGTACCTGAAGGGGGCCTACATGAAGGTGGGGGAAGGTCTATTCAAAATAGTTTGTAATGACAGGACAAGGAGCAATTGTTTTAAGTTGGGAAAGGATAGGTTTAGACCAGATATTAGAAAGAAGTTCTTTAATATGAGGGTGATAGGCCACTGGAATGGGCTGCCCAGAGGGATGGTAGAGGCCCCATCCCTGGAGTCATTCGTGGACAGACTTGATGAGGCTCTGAGCAACCTGTCCTGTGTAGAGAAGTTGTACCAGATGACCTCTAGAGGTCTCTTCCAGCCTAAAACATCCTATGATTCTATAACAGTCCGAACACTTGCGGATCGTGTAATTCCAGTTTTGGAAAACTTCAGTTTAAATAAATGCCTAAGTAGGCTGTGCTTGTCTTCTGAAGCTTGTCAAGACCATGTTACTATTTATTTTCTAGCACCTCAAAGACTGTTCATCTTCATGGGTAAACCACCCATTACTACTTATTGATACTGCCTGTTTTGCTTGTAAGATTTTAGCTTCTATTACAGCTAGCAATGCAAAAGAAAGTGCTAGTCTAATGGAGGAATTGGCTACTATGCGAAACAGATGGAAAACTGCTCATAAACAGAGAAATACAGCATACCAAGTCCCAAGCCATGGAGCAGAATGCTAAAATGCTCTTTTCAGATAAGCCAGTTCGCCTTTATTCTGGTTGGAAAGGAATGTAGTTAAAATACCACTGATATAAGTCGGGTTTGGATTTGGGTGAGTTTTTTTTGAGTATTGCTGAACTCTCCTTTTATATCTCATTAAGTTAATGCCTTTAGACTATTTTATCACTCTCTATGGAAAAAAGATACTCAACTTTTTCAGTAATGATCAAAAGTTGTTGACCTTGGGAACTAATAATCCTTTTTTAGCAGCAAAAGGTTTGGGAGTTGTTTTCTCTTCTCCTGAATTTAAAAAAGCTAAAAATCGTTTTATCTGAAAACAGTGTCTTACATGAGTTTTCTATCAGAAAATAGCAGTTTCCTGTCAATACCAGTATTATATTTGGTTAAAAAAATCCCCAGTAATCACTTTGGGGAAAAAATAAAAGAAGCCTTTTCAGTGCCAATGTTGTATTTATGCATTCAGTTTAGGGTTTTCTAAAAATAAAAATAACCATTTATATCTAAATGATATGTTACTAGATTGGAGTATGTTTATACACATGTAAAAAGTGTAATGTGTATATGTCTTGATAAGTTTAAGTAAACATTTTCAGGGTCAACTTTGCAAAGGAGAATTACAAAAGCCGTTCAAATACAAACGTGCAGCAAGAGACTTCTAGATCATTGAATCCAATTGCCTGGTATTACAAAACCACTGCATAATTTCATCTCCTTTGCTGTGCTCTATTGTAAAAGTAATTAGGAGTTCTACATGCAGTGCTCCAGCTATTCCAGAGTCTGATTTTTTTCCATTACTTGAAACTTTCTCTAAATTTCTGATTTAAGTAGTTACCTAATTTAATTTTAGTTGCTTAAAAATAACTAGTAGTTGATTAATATCTATTAGCTCTTTTCTCTCCCTTGCATTTAAAGTACTCAGCGGAGAATACTAACATCTATTATTTGCCTTATTTTTTTGTATGCAAAACAAGCCTTGTTTTTTATGTAAAAAAAATATATCTTTCATCTCATAACAGCTCTCATTTCTACTTGTCATCCTATTAGAGCTGCTCTGTGCCAATTCCGCTCTGAGATGTTCTCTTTTAGGTCAGGCTCCCGTACTGGCTACGATACTCTGGATGAAGTCTTACGATTAATACTTTTCCTAGTGAAAAGACTTCTGACTCGTACATCCTAGGATGTTGTTTCCATTTTTATGGCTTTGCTTGCACTGCCATTTGCTATGTGTTTTGTGGTCAAGTAAACCTTCCTGTTCCTTTTCCTCATGGTTATTCCCAGATGATGAGCTTCTTGCTTGTGTAAGTTTTGGGTTTTTTTGTTGTTGTTGTCACTTCAGTACATGCTTTCACATATGATGCCTTTTAACTTATCACATTTTTCTTTGGTCATTTCTTTGAGCATTGTCATCCTTTACTGGTGTCCTTGAAACAAATGTCACTAGACTGACATTGCCTCTTACAGGTTAATAAAAACTTGACTACCACTACTTTTTTGCTTATGGGTTTAAGGATCGTGCTTCACGATAGTTTAAATGGACTTATGCAACAGCTTCTGTTCTGATAGCCTGGCAGTCACATTTGTATTGTTTCACATTACTTCCTCAGTATTGTTTATTTTTAATTTAAGCTGTTAGTTTTGGCTTCTTGAAAAAAAATTGTGCTCTATTGATTATGCAACTGTTTATCTGTTACATTCGGCGGAGGTGACTCACTGTTTTGTTTTACCACTGGATGTTGTCGTCTTTCGCAAATGGAGCTTACTTTTTTTTTTGTTAATGAATCTCAATTGGATATATTTTCCAAGTAGCGAGAAAGAGAGCAGTAATTTAAAATTATGTCCATAACTTTCAGGACCAAACATTATTCGATTAAATATTCTTTTATTTCTTGAAATACTTACAACTTTGGACTTCATGTTGTCATCTGCAGTGGCTAGTAATTACAATGTCCATGTAGTCTCTGGACACTAAAAAAAAAGTCGTTGAAATTAGGTTATGTTCCCAAAACCATTCATTATTCTTATTTCCTTTATTTACTTAAAACATAATTTGCCCAATTTCTGGATGTAGGAGGGAAGTCCATTTGAATGCAGCATCTCATGACTTGTATGAAGTAAAAACAACAATACATGAAACACTGATTTTTAGCAAAGATCGTCACTGGTGAAATGCAGCTAAAGTTGCCAGATTTTATTACAAGGTATTTTATAACTGAGGTAACAGAATTAGAATCTATAATAAAATTGCCTGTAAGATTTTACATGGCTGTTAATCAGGTGGTATCTACAAAGCAGCAAGATGTTAATGGTTCCTAAAAAACTCTAGCTTTATTTATATGATTGCATTCCAAAATAGATTTTTTTTTTTTTTAAACTAGAAAAAAGGGCAAGGTCTCTGGGAAAGTGAATTGCTTTAAAATTTTGTTTTAAGACAGCATTTTAAATTAGAAACATTCTTACAGTTGTTAATATTCCATTCTTTTGAGTAACTTCAGCTTTTCAGAATTTAATGCTTAGTGTAACTTATGGTATGTTATCTTGGGGGAGGTGCTGAACTTTTCAGATACAATATTTGAAAGTCCTGACTTTCATAAGGTTTTGATTTTATGAACTAGTACAATACCCTCTTTTAAATATGCATGTAAACCTTACAATCATTAGTAGAATTAAGTAAATTATTTCCTTTACAAGAATGCATTGCAATGATATGAGAAGCACATAGATTTAATTTTGATTTTAACTGTTTTGTCATTTGGAATTAATTTTCAGAGTTTGTAAGTTCAGAAGTAACAAGAACGATTTGACAAGGTAAAGTAGCTGTTTTGTGTAAAGAATGGACAGTAGTAGCAAAGAAGTCTTCTGCTGTAGGTTTTTCTGTCTGTAAGGGTCATGCATTTAGCTTCAAAGCAAGGAGTTCACCAGTCAAGTACTGCATGATTAAGTGGGCTAGGGTATGTAACCTATTTGTTTATAAATAATCTAAGTCGGTAAATTGGTGGCATACTTGCTTATGATTGTGGATTAGGCTATGTTACCTAATACAACAGAGGTGAAGGCTTATTCAGAATAACTGAAAACCTGACAACGCAGGTGAAAAGACGTACTTAAGTATGAAGTGATCTATGGATAAAAGCATGTTGGGTTTACTTATGATGGACTATGAGCAGTCAATAATTGAACAGTCAATAATGAAATACTGTGCTTATAGTTCTGTGAAAACTTAATCCTTGGTGTTCACTGGTTAGAAGAACACACTAAAAACTACTGGGAAAGGAATATAGAACAGAGTAGTGAATGTTAGTCTGTCACGTAAACCCATGAAATGATTGTATTTTTAGTTTCGTGCACAGTCCATGTTCCCTTGTCTCCTTGCTACAAGCAAAACTTTGTGGCTTCTGTAATTTCCAGCTGAGTGATGCCCTTACTTCACTATTGCCTTTATTTGCATTCTTCTAATACTCTGTTTCTTGTATTTTTCCTTCCCACAATTGAGAGCATATAGCTGGGAGATGTGAAGCTGCCCAAGTGATGGGCAGACAGTTTAATGCTTAAGGTGAGAGTCCATTAGGAATGTAGACATGCTCTTCTTTGAAATAACTTAGATAAAAATGACAGAAGAGAATAAAAAGTTACTTGTTTCAGTTGTAATAAATTCTTGATGCCAGGCATATTCATCCTGAGTATTTTAAGGTTAAGTCCTATGTCAAACAAAGAAATAGTTTGTCAAAGTCAATAAAAATTCTGGAGGGCTTTATTAGGCCACTCCAATACTGTCAGCTGCCAAATAATTAAGAGAAGGAAAAAAGCTTCTGTAGCTTAAATTGGTTTCTCCATTTATTATATCATAGTATTGCTCCTGAGTCTCAAGGTCTAGACTCATATTTTGTTAACAAGGCAAAGGTTGTGCAAATATATTCCAAGTATCAGCAGGAACAGGTCGGTCAAAGCAACAATTATCTATCATCCTCAGCAAGCTCTCTCCATCAGTAGAGCACTTCGGTCTGCCAGAATTTGTGATGTGGAAAATTGTGTAAATTTGCTTTGATAGCGAAAGAAAAGTTAACAATAGCTTTATTATTTGGTCATGCAGGGAGGGAAAATTTTTTTATGTGCTGTATGTCTGTGTTTTTGTAGCAGTGCTACAAAGGGTTAATCAGATTGTAATAGGAGTAATTTTAAAATGATTCAACAAGTGTAGGTAGGAGTAACCTTTTGACAGGTCATTGTATGTTATTTAAGTTACTGGTGTATATTCTGTTAAATTCATGTTTTATATACAGATAAATATGTCAATAAATCAAACTTTTTATTCATCTAATAAATTAATACCTTTAGAAGTTGCCTCCAGTCTGAGACCCAGAATATGATTTCAGATTCCTCTGAAACTGGGTATTAACACTGGGGAAAAAGATTGAGATCTGCTCTTTCCCTGTGTGTTCAAAAAAAAAAAAATGTATCTGCAATGATTGTTGCTACAGATTTTAGTATTATATTCATGGGCTGAAAAATGTTTATACACAGCTGTTATTTTTCTGATGTCAAGGAGTAATTTTCAACTTTCTGATGTATATCCAGACTTTCTTTCTGTATTTTACAGGGTTTAGGCAACTGAATTAAATCAAACTTTTGTTCCTTCCAAGGCCAGTGGCAACGTTTCTTTTGAGTTCAATGAGGCACCATTGTGTCTTTAATGAGAGTAAGAATTTATATGTGGCCTGTTGGGGAATGGAGAGGAGATTTTTAGAGATCTTTTAAGATGCTAGTGTAGAAAGAATAGGGAAATAATGTCTAAGATTTATCAATTCTGAAGCTAGTTGCACTTCTACTTTTTCTTACAATGAAAAATAATCTTAAAACTTGAATAATGAGATAAACATTCATGCAGAATCATGATTATGCAGACTGTCCTCAGAAATGCTCCAAAACCATCAAAAAACACCTTCTTGCAGCAATTCTTCAAGTAATTGTAGTTATTCGGAGAGCTAAAATAACAGATTCATTGATGTATGTACCATATACATACTGGATCTGATGGGGCAATGTGGTTTCATTAGCTGTGGAAGTTACTGCATAAGGCTCCTCTTGATTGAGAACTATGCTGTAGCCTGTCTGCTTCCACTCATGTCTGAATGGAGGTACAACCATGTGTGGTTCTGCTTGCAAAACCATCCTGAAGCATAGTGGAACATTCCTGCATCAGTAGAGACTATAAATCCTTTCATGATTTGTGTCCTTGGTTTGTCCTGTTTGGGGGAGTGTGTGGGGGGGGGAAGGGGTAGTTTGTTTCGTTTTGTTGGGTTTGTTTGTTTGTTAGTCTTGTTGGGTGTTTTGTTTTGGTTTGATTTTGTGTGAGTTTTAGTTGGTTTTTTTTTTCCAATTATTTCTCCCAACACTTTTAACTTCCATGATTATGGCAAGTTAACTTTTTTTTTTTTTTTTTTTTTTAATGTGCATCTGATAATTTTGCTGCCTTGTTCACCAAATTGTTCTTTGCTCTTGTCATCTTTGTTTGCACTGCCCTGTGTTCCCTGGAGGTTGTGTGAGAACAGGAGAGGGAATGCAAACTAGAACAAAAAGAACCACAAGTGTAAAGAAAGCTAGTCAGCTTTAAAGTTAAAATTGGTGTTAATAAAGCTGAGAGGGTCACAGTGAAGATTTGGTAGACCTCAGATGATGATGCAGGTATTCAACTATTCTTCAGTTATGTCCACTGAACCTTGTTAAACTAGACTGTCCTATTGCCATGAAGGCTAAACTAACATGTACCTCAGCTAAAATCCCCAGATGGGTCAATGTCAAGTCTTAGAAATATTTCTGATTTTTCTGATGGGTAATGTCTCATCCTTTGAGCTGTCAAGTCTCATGAATGAAAAACAAGTCATTCTAATGGCTTGGGTTTTCTTGGCACATCTGAATGATGACAGCATATTACCTATTTTACATATATTATGCAATAAAGCTGGCATGCATAAATGTTACGTATTTTGTAAGAAAGGTTTGAACTCCTGATACCTAAAAATTGCATAAAATAATTTGCTCTTATTCAACAAAACTTTGTTACTTAGGAGTACACAGTATGTAAAGGTTTACAAATTCATAAATACTTAAAATGACATTTCTGTAATCTTAAAAAGCAGAATAAAATTATTATTATAGCTCTCAAATTTGAAAATGTAAACTTACAAAGTCCTGCGGACATTGTTTAATCAAAGACCTGAAAATAGGAAAAAGTATGTGAAAAACAATGTCAGAGAATTCTTTTTGTAATTTTGTAGTACAAAACCTGGCTTAGACTGCACTGTTAGTTCTCAAATAGGTATGTGGCCTTTTTTGCAGAGCTGTAATCAAGATTTTATAAAGCTAGGAATATAATGACAAGGTCTAAGTGGATATATCTATCTTAACTTTTTTCCTTGCAAACATGAAAACCATGCCAATTTACAGTTTGTCAAAAGGTAATTTAATTTTTTTTTTGCAGAATATTCAGATTTTTTTTTTTTTTTTTCCGAGGAGGATGTTGCACTGAGGAAAAGTAAGGTTCACAAGCATTTCCAGGAAGGGTGCTGAAAGTTACAGGAATTTACAACTGGAGTACTTTGTGCTTTGATTTTAGTTGTGCCTGCTGCTTTGCAGCCGTGAGTAAACGCCACAGCTATTTGACAGCTGCTGGGCGACCTAGGTGAAGTGAGTCAGTGACATCAAACCGGGTCTGTACCAATATCCTCATTAGAGCTGGTGCTAATTGGCCCCCTTCTTGTCAGTTTCAGTGGAGTTACTGAATCAAACAAAGCACCAAATTGGTCTCCTCATTTGATGTGCATTGGCAAGAGTTAGCTGAAAAACTCTTCAGTTCTTGTAAAGAAGCCATTTATTCTGGTTGAGTAGAAGGTAGTTTTCACTGTTGAGAAGGGATCATCGCTTCCCAACTTTCTAGATATTCATATATAGAATTTGTAAGGGGAGCCATGGTGAAAGATCAAGAGCAAGTGTTGTTATATACACATAAAAAATGATGAAGCACCATGAAAGCGTAATTGTACTTTTCTGTGAAATTACTTGAATGATTGATGTCACAGCAACCTCTGTGACAATGGAAAGAAACTAAAGGGAAAAAAGATTTTCTCTTATTTATTTTGTTAGGTATATTCATGCTTTATTTTTTCCTGTGTACATCCCTCTCAGCTAAGTAGAATGAAGAAAGATTTTTATAAAGCACTGTAGAATACCAGAGGTTAACTGATATTAACTGAAAGCAAAAGACCTTACATTAGGAGACTTCAAACTTTCTTATTCTGCTATTTCATGTAACTGAAAAGTGTGAATCTAATGCAGTATATCAGAATTACTATGCTATGTGTCATAGTGTAACATAATAAAATACAGTGTTGTAACCTGAACACAGGGTTCTGAACTCAAGGTTATGTCTTATTTTCCAGCTGTAGCAAACAGTAAAAGAATTCTGCAAGCTCTTGAAGTTGTGCAATAAAATCTCTTAAGGGTTCCAACATGTGTAGCAGGTGAAATATTTATATTTTTATAAGTTGGCTAGATTGTCCACGTTCCTAGTGTTCCCTGAGAGTCTTGTATACTTTTTTTCTTGGAGAATGTCAATAAAGGGGGAGTGAACATATTGAGTATTTTGACAAGTTAGAGGTGGCTTGACTAGTGGTTGTGAATGTATTAAAAATTACTGTGCTATTACTGTGTGTGCAAACAAGTCAGATGAGAGCTCTAAACATATGAAAACTTTTGTCTGCTTTTTTACAAACTCAGACCATAATCTCTGAAATTCTTAGTTTTCTGTGTAGTTATCTTCAAGTCATTCAGTATTAAACCCTGCAAGTCTTACTTCTCCATTTATAAAAGAGGGATTAAAAGCTCTGCACAGTTGTTTTATGTTTCTAAAATATTCTGAATATGTAAAGTGCTTCTCGGTACTAGGTTTAAATATTTTCACTTAAGGAAGACAATTGGATTTAGTTAGTTTGTAACCTTCAAAGCTCATCTAAAATTATTAAAATGCTCTCTATGTGACCATTTGTAGTCTTAACAGCTTTTGATGGTATCCCCAAGACCTGCATAAAACCTTCATTCAGTTGTGGTCTGTAATGTTTTGATATACTCAATCTTCTCAGGCTTTTTTGAACTATAAGCCTGGGTGTTTTATTTGGTGTGTTGGGATGTTCCCTGATTTATATTTCCTGCTTTTTCCACTAAGGTGTTTTTTTCTATTTTTCAAAATATTAAGACAGAAAGGGTAATGGACAGATTTTCACACTAGGTAGGTATGGTCATGAAACCTAAATCATCTAATGCCCAAACACTGAAAAAAAATTGAAAAGAGTTTCTACTTACCTGGGGAAAGCATAAAACATGTGACTAGGAAATAAACATTTTTAGCATAGGGTATGCATTTTTTTAAATTTATTTGATGTTATTCTGAAAACAGGATTTATAGTTGATGTAAATAAAAATCTGACAGCAGAAAGAGTTGAGGCTAAATTAAGCATTTTTAGAGAGAACCATTTATGTAACAGGCAGTTATTATTTAAACGTAGATGTAAAAATAGTAGACAAGGGAAGAGTTTTATTATGTTCTGATAAATGCTTCTGAATACTTCTGTTTAAAAAAAAAAGATGTCATGCTTATAAACGAATAGACTTGTCCTTGTCATCACTATCATCATTGTCACTATCCTATAACAAAAAGGCGCTGATATTTGTATAATATAATTTGTACATATACCTTTCATAAGATAATAAATCTTTCATATCTGTGTAGTTGATTTGATTAATTGAAATGTTTAATACACCCAAGATGCTTAAATTTATTTCTTCTAGTCCATAAGGAAACAGAATTTCAGAGAACTGGCCTGAGCTTTTTGTTGTAGTCTTTATTATGTCATGAAAAAACATCTGGTTTTAGTGAAGATTTATATTCACCAAGACACCTATATCCACTATTGATACACAAAATGCAGTGTATAATAAACAGGTTATATACAGACACTGCAATTTCACAGAGCTGAAAGGCTGACATCAAAATCTTAATCTAATTATTTTTCTATCTTTTTTATTTGCAAAGTCCAGAATATTTTCCACGTGAAGCATCTCTCTACCAAAGAGTAAATTTCAACTTACTTCAAATATACTACTTTTTTAATTACCTTAATCACAAAAGGTTGGCAGACCACAAATCGAAGGCAAATGTCACATAGTCTTCACAGCCATCCAAATACTTTTGATTTCTTTAAAGAAACGTAATAAAATTTTTAGCAAGTTATAAATATAGTTCAGAATAAATTTTGGATTGCTTGGTAGCACAGTACAGCACTAGTTCATAGCTGCTGGATTACTGTCTGCTGGGGGAACTAGACAATAGCAGTTTATAAACTTTTCCAGATCTCATTTATTTTTATTTCCCACATACGGAATTTTAAAGTTCATTTGTTTGTACAAGTTGTGAAGTTAGAAACACTGCCCGGCTGGACAAAGCAGTACAGATTTTAAAGAAAAGTCCTCATTATATTGAGGGGAAATACAATCTCAAAGCTATTAACTGCATAGCTTAACTTGGTTTAAATATGTTAAGTGAATCGTTGTGCCTTTCAGGAACTGTCATTTCTTATTAAGCTGATTGGTTGTATTTAATTACATGCTGGACAGTACTCAGTTCAAAAATGCATGTGTGTCATCATGATATCCCTCAAGAAATCTGTTCATTCGAGGTATTTCCCCTTTTTTTGTGCTATGTTAAGTAGGTTGTTTCTTTCAGCTCTAATGAGGATACCATTTTGTAGCTAAATGTTCTTCCATATGGTTGCATTCAGAAGTTTTTCCTTTTAACAGAGTTTTCTCTCTGGTTTTGTTTGTGGGTTTTTTGGGTGTGTGGGGGTGGGTTTTTTTGTTTGTTTGGTTTGGGTTTTTTTTTTGTTTTGTTGTTTGTTTTTTGTTTGGTTGGTTTGTTTGTTTTTGGCTTTTTGTTTTGTTTTAATCTTACTAACATGTTCTCACTCCAGCTGGACGGGTGCAGAAAAAGTCCCTCTTCATACACCATTTTAAGACAGTAGTCGCTGGAGTTGACATTGTGACAGTTCTCTTGATGTTAACCTCACCTGAAAGAAGGATTAGACTTAAGCTGATATTTTGAAAAAGTTTGTTGGTTTGTTGTTTGGTTTTTTGGGAGGGTTTGTTTTTTGGTTTTTGGTTTTTTCAAAATTGTTACTTGCAGACCTTTTGTAGCTGACTAAAGTTAAAAGGAGTTGCTCTCTCCATCCATTCACTGCTGCCCCTGGAATTTAATCAAAAATATCAGATTTAATCTAGTGGACCTTGTAATTAATTGAATGCTCGTCAATGGGGCTGCAAACCTCAGATGTGGAGGCAGTGGCAGGAAGGGAGTAAAGAGTTAAAGAAGCTTAAATAGCTGCTGATGGGAGGGTTGGACCAATTCTCAATGTTGAGAGATGAAAAGTACTTAAACTATTCACTTTGGGAATAGCCCTATTGCTTTTGAGACAAGTGAGGCTACTATCTAATTCCTGCTACACAAGGGGAAGACATTGCACTGTTTAATTAAAGTTGATGATATTTATTTGTTTTCTTACAGGAAACAGATTCGAGCTCTTCTAGGACAATTTAGCCAGTCAGAGGCTTTGTTAATCTCGTCTGGAGTTGAGCCAGGGACTCTAGATGGAGTTCTTTTAGATGCTGGCTGCTCTTCTATGCAATTTGATACACCTGAAAGAGGTTTTTCCCTACAGAAGGATGGACCTTTGGACATGAGGATGGATAGTGACAGGTACCTGTTAATAAAATATTTCTCCTTGAAACTCAAAAACTGTGTGCTCAAACCCCATGCATTTCATCTGTCCTTAAATTGAAGATTTGTCATACTCTCATCAAGCCACATCTACGAGTATGTTGTCTGTCTTTTGCCACAAAGCTTTTTTCAGTCTCAGTATATAGAACTCAGTTGTCTTGTCTTCCTTAAAAATAGGAAAGTTCCAGTGATGAGTAATTAAAGCAGTAACATTTTAGTTAATGATACCATTAGAGTTTTACATTTTTGGAATGTATGGTATACAGTCGTAGGGATATCTCACTTTCAGAGGCCTGCCTTCTTGCTCTTATTTCTAGTTTCTCAGACTGCACTTGATATGCAGGCTCACAACCCCTTACTTCCCTTTTTTTGCCCCACTTACTATTTGTGGAACTTAGAGCACATTCAGTTGCTCCCTCGGGTAAGGAGCAACCTCCCTCTTCAGTGGCCAATCTGATCCAGTTTTATCTCTCTAAAAGGAGCGTAACATGGAATAAATAAATAAAATCCCATCTGTGATACATGCCAGCTGAAATAAGGTAGCAGCATTGCTTTTAACACAGTAGTGTAGTGTTGTCTTCCCTGCCTGCAGACTTGTTGTAAGCTTTCCTTAGCAATATTACAAACTTCTCACATTGTGTAGAAGGCACACGATCAGGCTTACTTGTCAAATTAACAGTTACTAAACAATTGATCTGTATTTAAATTATTAGAATTGGTGTTTAATACATTCAAGAGCATGAAAATCAATTGTGGAATGATAATTTCTACCTATGTTGCAGTTTTCATCTTCAAACAAACTAATGTATTTCTGTAGCATTGTGCTTTTTACTTGATGAACCGAAGATTTCTCTTGTACAGACAATGGCAGTAATCGTATAACGTGATATTGGCAGAGTGAAAATTTTTGCTTTGTGTTTTGGTGAACTTGTAGTCTTAAGAAATGTCATTTGATCTTTCTTTGCTCACATAGAGCCAACGGAAATCCTCAGTTTTGAAGGAATTAACACATTAATGCAAAATTAAATGATATTCACTTTTTTTCTAGTTTTGTGTAAAAAGCTCACATAATCCTCCTGGGGTTCAGCCCTCATATTTCAAGAATCTGAACTCCAGGGTTATATTTGCATCATGAGAATACATAGATGGAACAGGAGCATAAGAACAAAGGATACAGGTGGCATAACAAAAGCCTTACACTATGGTTGTTGCTATGATACTACTTGCCTCTGATTTCTAAGTTTTGTTGTCTTTTGTAAGATACTGCAGGAGTGTAGTGAATGTCTGAAAAATATTCTGCACATTCATGTTTTTGTAGAAAGAATTTTTTAAGTTGCATGTTTTTTCCAATTGGTAAACCCATATCAAATTCAGAAAATACCTTGAGCTATTTTAATAACAAAGTGTCAGAGATTTAAAACAAAATAAATGTGTGGCTTATACTGTTCATATTGTAATAATTGCTGTAATTTGTAATATTAGGTAATTTCTGTTCTCCCAAAACAGTATCTGTATCCTTATCCGTTTTGGTGAAAAGTGAAGCTAAATTACTTTCAGTAACAATTATTTCTATTGCAGGACATGTTGGGGGGGGGGGGGGGGGGGTGTGGGGGAG
>JANIJG010007923.1:0-12896 GCA_024611175.1 Megaceryle torquata | reverse complement strand
TGTCATATTATGTGGGGTGAGTAGGTGTATGTTCGTTTGGATCTGGTTGAGTGTGTTTGTTGGGGGGGGTGGGGGGGGGGGGGGGGGGGGGAGGGGAATCCTTGAAATCACTTTTGGCTAGAAAGCATATAATGCAAGGTGACTAAAAGGAGCCCATAATGTGCAAATTTATATTCTAAAGCTAGCTAGATAAAATGTCACACAGCATTTCCATTTTAACATGATACTGAAACGTATTTGTTCTTGTCAACTCATTAAGCATAGTTTTATGATAATGCTAGGAAGTTTCAACTGCTCTCATTGATTTTTAAGGAACAAACTCCATTTAAAGCACAAAAACCCCAAGGATTTAAAAGGTGCAAGCTGTATCTGTTTTCTTAAGGTTGCTGTCTCGTATTTGAAAACCTCAAAGGCACTTGTATGCAGTGTGTGTGTTTGACTTTGTCTCAATGCTATGAAGCTTCACCTCTTGTCAATGAAAACTGACGTCAGTGAACTAATTTGCTCTTCTTGTGCGTAGGTACCCTGACATGCCCACTGCTGCTGATGTTGTGAATGCTTTAGATCAACAGGCGCTTGCGTCCATCCTGAGAACATACGGGGAAGAGAGGCATGCCAAGAAAATCGCTTCTGCCATCGTTCAGGCACGCAGCATATACCCCATCACCAGAACTCAGCAGCTTGCAAGCATTGTTGCAGGTACCCTCATTAATTCTTCACAGTGTCTGAGGAGAAAAAATATTAATCCCCAAAGTCCCAGAGGGATCTATTTGTACTTGAAATCACACAGGATCTAATCCTGCCTATTCTGCTCTGATGTCAGCTCTATTTTTTTTAAGCTCCTGCTTTTTATATTGTAGTTTGACAATTAGTTTAATAATAGATTTTACACAAAATGATTTATCATTTTGCCAACCAAGTTGAAACACAGAATGACAGCAACCTAGGGAATTCTTTTATTCCAGCTATTGATAAGCCTTCAAATATCAGATACATCATATACCTTTCTTAGTGTCAAATTTCTACATTTTAATATTTTGAGGGGAAGTACCATGGCAGTTTCCAGTGAAGAATGAAATCTGATTATTTCTGTCTGTTTAAAGAACCAGGAATAAAAGCTAAAGCAATACATTGTTTGCTTCACATTGTGAATATCAACTAGATCAGCCTGAAGCAACTATTGAAACACTTCATCTTACCTGCTCTTCACTGTAAACAACCTGAACAAAGCATAGTTAGGCAGGAACAGTTTCTACATCAGGTACCTTCATGTTTGTATTCTCAAGTGATAATTTTCAGCAAAAAATGTAAGCCACAAATCCTGTTCATTAACATATTATGTAATGTTGGGATTGATTTTTTTTTTTACCCAAGAAATGAAAATTAATAGGTCTTGTCACAAAAAAGTCTAAACTGCTGACTCGTTAAAAATGGCTATTGAAATTTAACACTTGCTAGAGAGTAGTATTAAACTTTGTATTAGTATCCTAAAAAATTTAAAATATATATTGTATTAATAAGAAATTGTATTATTTAAACCGGAAGTTTAAGGAATGTACTTCTGAGGGCAACAAACAAGCCAAAAGATTTGGATTTGTATAACTATTTCTTGATAAAGAGCCTGAAAGTTCTCTCCCCATACTGTGCCAACAGATAAGGGTGTCCATAAATCCCCACCCAAACATTTGGCTTTCTTCTGTTTTTCTATATGTTGTCCAAAAGGCTTCTCATCCATTTAAATTAGTACATCTCTGAGCTATGGAGCCTGCAGTTTACATGGGGAAAAGGATGAGTTTTCTGCTCAGTCATGTGACCATCATCTCTTTTTGCAGCACAGTTGAACTCCACTCACTGTTTATAATTTTCACACAGCTATCTACAATGATGAATGCTCAGTAAATACAAAAGATCGGTAGTTCTCAGCTGAAGGTCAGTGAATAGATGTGTGGAAGTCAATTAAGAAGCACTTCCCGATGGCTTTTGCTGTAGCTTACTGAGTTGTTTGGAAACAGTAGGCTTAACTTGATGTGCACGTAAATGGTTAAAAATAGGTTTTTTAATGTAATTTTAATATAGTTTTTCTCATTTTATTTCTTTGCAGGGGGTAATAATGTACCTTGTTATCCATTAGTTTTTGTTTACAATTCTTAGTTGTGTAGATACATAATCTATTAACAGATTATGTAATCATTTGGACTTAACTTGAAAGGAATTGATGATAATAAAGAAATTTGAAAAGTTAAAGAACTTCAATGGGTAAAGCCAGTCTCATTCAGATTGGTTCACATTTATAGACTTTAATTATCAGTTTGGAATTTGTAATATTGCCTGAATTTCAGATGGGTGAGAATTAACACTGTACTGAGGGAGCCTAGACAAAAGGACATTAGTTGCGTCACAGAAACTTATTAGATGCAATGCTAATTCAACAGACGGATTCCTGCAAACAGGTGCACAGTCTGAATTAATTTTTAAACTCTCCCACTCTCATACACTCTGGGGACTTCAATAGTTCATATTGACAGGCACAGCATGATGCTAATTTCATTGACAGGCTTTAAAATTTCAATACATTTTAACATGTGAGTCTATTAGATTTTTTTTTTTTTTAAGTGTAAGTAACATCAGGGCATCCCAAACTAAAAATGATAATTTCTCTCACTGGGATTTCAAATCAGTCATCTAGCCAGAAGCGTGGTGTTTTCATGAATTAAATTCATTTTACAAGCTTCCCATACAGATTTTCTTATATTTTTGTACGTTGTACAGCCTGTTACCAGGAAGGATTTTCTTTCAGTATCATGGTAATTGGAGGGGGCTGGGTGAGAGATTTTTGTGCCTCAGCAGAAAGTGCATAGGGATTTTTATTTAATTATACCAAAGGACTAAGGTTGGGGTAGGAGAAGTGTTTATTCCTGTAACACAGATCAGTATCTACTGCTTTTACTAAAAAGGTGAAGGCCAGTGTGACAGAAATCACTACCACAGATTACATTTATTAGTTAATTCCAGTCTCTGAAGACAGGTCAATAAGTATTTAGTGTGTCATAAAGGAATTCACAGTATGAAGTTAATATGAAATTAATATCACAGTCATCATAGAAGATTGCTGCAGGAAGATGTTGCACTCAACAACCCTGTCAGGACAAACGGAAGAACCTTGCAAAGACCTGTTAGGGTCCTAGTTGTGCTGGTAGCCTGAATATCTCATTTCTTTTGTTGATCTATTCAGAACTACAATTGCAAAATAGCAGCATTCATGATCAAACTACTGAAAATCTGGCCAGTTACCAGCATGTCATGTCTATTCAGTTTTTTATCAAAATCAATTTTTAAGCAGATCTTTATATCATCTTTGTGTATTCAGATAAGTAAACTGTAATTTGGTGACCTAGGAGATAAAACTTCCAGTATTTTACTAAAATTTCAGTTAGATTTGCAGTGGAAATTTAAACAGAGGATCTCATTCTAAGCTTCTGCATGTGAAAAATCAACAATATCAGCTGCATTTTATAAATTTCTCGAGGCATTTTTGTGAATATTTGAAGAAACCTGCATGTAGTGGTCAACAATTTCTATCTCCAAACAAGGATGCCTCTTTTAGGCTTTAACTAATTAATTGAAAGATACTTATCACCAGGTAGACATTGTGTTCATATTAGCTCTGCCTGGGAAAAAAATGAATTATTATATAGAAGGCAATAGTTAAAAATGTGTCCATCATATATTAAGTTTTTCTCTATCCTGATTTCAGCCATCACTTTGTATTTTACCTTTGTGAAATGTTTGGGGAAGGAATTACTATGAAAGATTCTAGGAGAGAAACCAATACTCAACTGCAAGCCAGCTCAGTTTAATAGGGTTTACTCTCAGAACTGTGAATTCAAAGCAGAAAATAAAGATATATTATAAAGAAGCCAGCTCGCCACTCAGGGGTCAGTTGTAAGTATGCTTTCCTTTCAAGTCATCATGGATGAATGGGTTAATGTCAGGATAGCAGTGTAGAAATAAGATATTAACATATGCCTTTTAAAATTTATTATAGGTGCTTTTCCAGCATCAGCACTATATGCACGAAAAGACTTGCTTCAGAGACCTACACATGTTGCTACTAAAACTTTTCAAGGCCTGCGAATATTTGTAAATGATGAGCTCCATGAGCTCCTTATGGGGCTGAAGACAGCTGAGAAGTTTCTAAAACCTGGAGGTCGCCTTGTAGCCCTCTCCTTTCATTCCCTAGAAGATCGTATTATCAAACGGTTTCTTCATGGAATAGACATGACAGAAAAGTACAATCTTGGCTCAAGGCAGAAGATAAGACAGGCTCTGAAAAATGGCTCCAAAGAAGATACACAAGAGTTTCCCCATGGAAAATCCAACTCAAAGTGGATTTTTATACAGAAAAAAGTTCTCACACCCCAGGCCAAAGATATTCAAACAAACCCAAGAGGAAGGTCAGCCAAGCTAAGAGCTGCTATTAAACTCTAATACAAGATATATGGTTATATAATTGTGTAATTTCCTTAGATTTTGTTTTCCAGAAGGCTGACTGGACAGAGTATCAAACTGGAAAAAAAAAAAAAGTTTTCTAACAGCTTTCTTTTTTGTTTCTTACCTTTGTGCTTTTTAATTAGAATGTAATGTAGTGCATCAAAAGGTAAAATAAATGCTGATAAGTGGTGTTGTTTATTATGCAAGAGAGACATCTTTTTAAAAAGGGCATCAAAACCAAAGTTTATAAAAATTGCAGGTTTGTGTTTGAGGTATTTCCTTGAGATTAAATTTAAACCCCTGACATTAATAAGTTCAGTAGCTGATTGACAGAGACACATTTTTTATGGGGATGGATTTCACACACCTAAGTCAGATGCTGGTTAGTCTAGGGTAAGTTTAAACTAACTTAAGAATCCATGATATTAATTCTCTGTATCTCAGTTGACTTGTTGCATGAATGCCTGTGGGAGAAGAACTAATCCTTAAATAAATTGATATCAGTATGTAATGTTCTATCCATGAATTTGTAAATGGGCTCTTACCTTTTTTTTTAAATACAAGTATTTACTTCTGAATGATCATCTGGTTATCTTGATGAAAAAAGATACTTGAAAGATGACTGACTGCACTTGGACACTACAAAGAAGCAGTCGTATTTGTACTGGATCTTTTTAATTTCTTCCTGTGACCTTAATTTCTGTGCATAGATCCAGGACAACTTTCTAGATACTGATAGAATTAAAATTAACCCATCAAAAGAAGGTGTATTGTGAATCTTATGAAGTGTTCTCCTTTGCTGGTGATCATTTATTGAGAGGTGCTACTTATGTAAGTATTGAATTATTTTATAAAAGGCTCACCATAACAGCAGCTTCCTGTTTGAATGCTATACTAGGTAGTAGAACATGTAATTTATTTCTTACTAAGTTTAATGCGAATTGGATTTGACATTGCATTTATATTTTATCTTGAGGGCATTGTTTTGCTGTCTTTATATGCTAAAAATTATCAGAAAATAGTTTAAGTTTCAACTTCTTTGACCTCAGACTCATCTCTTCAGGACAAGAAGTCCTTATTTGGGTAATTAAATTGGTAGCAGAATTTCATTTGTGATGAGCCTGAAACTTGGCTGGTAGAATGAAAAATGCAATTTTTGACTCAGAGCCAAATGATTACTACACGAGCTTCTGATAGAGAACTGACTCTGTCATTCTGGACTTGATTTTCATCAACCATCCTCTTTATGTTGATATAAGTGATTACTTCACTGGAGTTTTTTTGGGTTATATTGACACAAGTTGAAATTTAGATTGTGTCTATAATACGCAATATATTGAAATATCTGAATGTTGTTTCATTGGTAAGTCCTGTAATGGTATATGCATGATAACATCTATCTTAGATGTACACCCAACATCCATCACTAATCTGAAGTAACAGTCGAATGATGATTTCATACTTTTCTGAAATGTCAATATTTTTCCACTAGTTTCATTATACCTGCTATTAAATATTAAATAAAACATTGCACTTCAAATAATATTACTTACTGTTGACATCTTAGAGACAACAGACTGTACTTTAAATAGACACTTTTTCATCCAAACATTAAATATAAATCGCTGATGTTATTTTTAGCTAAGATTCCATACTGAAATGTACGCCAGTTGTAGGCTGGAAGAAGTGTGCCTCCAACATAGGCTTAAAGGAGTTGCTGTGCCATGCCATGCACTACTCAGGAACACACTTAAGAAAAGAGCATCCAGTTACAGCAGAAGTGTGAGTATCCTAGAAATTATCTGTAAGTATTAAAAATCCTCAAGCATAAGTTGGTTTTTAAAAACCCCACATCTTACTTCTAGTTTCAAAGGTAGTTTCTTATGAGCATTGAATTACTTAAGATCAGTAATTTATATCAGTAATATTTTTAGTAAATATACTCCCTCGGGGAAAGTAAGAGACTTTTCATTAGGTTGGAGTTGCACAGCTGTGGCAGTGCACCAGTTGTTGAGCTCTCCTCTTTAGAGGATTTGTCTCTCCTCTCAGGTTCTCCTCACTTTGAGCTTTAAACCTGTGGTATGGAGAGTCCTGAAATTGTAACCTCTGCTTGCCTGAGAAAAGAATTTTCAGGTTTTCCCAGAAAAACCTGTGGTTATATTTAGTCCAAGTATTCTTGTATCTTTAAGCATTTCATTCGCATTTTTCAGGTGAAGTTATGTGAAGGGAGTTAGGTCTTTATGTTTTTACCTGCATAGCATATGTTAAATTTTCCAGATGTGTGTTTGTGCAGAATATCAAGTGGTAGCTGCGGAGACACAAATGGTGTTTCCAAACAATGTGTGAGCAGAGCTTATTGTGTAAACATACTTTCTATTGAAATTATTAGAAAATGTGGTTTAATTAATCCAAGTGAATTTAGAGTTGATATGCCATTGAACGTACCTACCTGGTGAAGAGACATATATACAATAATTGTTTGAAAACAGGATACAGTTATCTTGTGAATAACTTTTTATAGTAAAAATGTAGTACTTTCTAAATATATACTTCTCAAGTATAAGCACAATTAGCTGCACTTATAGCCTATGAGGGCCCTCCAAAAATTATTACTTCCCTATTGCTTCCTAAAGAAAAAGGATCAGCTTCATTGTTTCAGAATGCAAAGGCTTAATTATACTATTTTCAGGTAATACAAGGAATTAATATATCTTTATTCAGTTTGTTGGTTTTTTTTTCTAAACTATTAGAATCGAGTCATTTCTTGGTAGTCTTATAGTCACATCTGCTGAGATTGCCACTTGACTTGGAAGAGTCCTAGTTTGAAACATCAGCTTTTATTACAGATATATTGAGGTATTTGAAAGATGGAATTTGGGAGGAGAGGGTTCCTAATGTGGTATGAACAGAGAAAATACTGGTTTCAGTAAATGCTGTTAGCAAGTGTCTTTTCTGGTAGCAAGTATTCTATCAGACTTTTCGCATGTGGCTTTCTAGAGTAGTATTTCTATGGTTATTAATGCTTCATATAATGGCTCTTTGTGCTGGAGAAGTCATGGTATTAAATGAAGAGTTTATGCTCCTAAATAGTGTAACATCACTATGAGGGAGGAAGCATGAGGAGGTGTGTCCTGAGGAAGGGTGATGTGCAGGAGTGGGATGATTACAATAAGAAGTCTTAGATGCAGATTGTTGGTGATTTTATTTGATTAAGTTTTAAAATAACTTGGATATCAGTTTTGACTCATAGTTTGGAGCATCATAGTGCAGGTGAAATAAATTAGAATAAACAGAGAATAAACTCATAAGCCAATTTGTTGCTGCCCATCTTACTTAACATCTTTACCACTAGCGCGAGTAATAAAAAGGTTCAGACCTGCTTTTCTTGTGCCCCAAAGTCTCTCCAGGAGGGGACCTTGAATAGGATTAGGACCATTTATACCAGGATTAAAAACATGTTCAGTGCAGTATGGGTGATTATATCCATACATTATCTTTTTTAAATAGCAGTTGTTTCAGTCAAATATATAACTTAGACTAATATGCTGTTAAGTCTTTCAGAAGTGCCATAAACTGTTGCAGCCATTTTACACCTAAAGTATGATGAGATTAAAGCAGGATTTTTGTGGATTAAGGCTGCAGTGCTACATTGAATTTTGCAAATAATTTCAATGAATGTAGAACATCTTTTTCAATCTAGTTTCAAATCTAGTTCTGTGTATGTTTTCCCCTCTGTCATCTTTGCAGTTAGAATTTTGTTTACCTTTGTGAATTCCATTTCAGCTTATCCCAGGCTCAATGAGAAGGGCTTTTCTTTTTAACAAAACTGTAATACCTGTCCATCTAACTTTATTAAAATTAATGCTATTTAATACTTTTTGACATATCTTAACTGATGACATGGCATGGTTTTTAATATTGCTATTACATCACTAAGATGAAAATCTAAACTTGAAAAAAAAAACCAACAAAAAACAAACACAGAACCAAAAACAAAGCAAAACCATAAAAAACCATATCAGAACAAGTGATCAGTTACCTGCATGTCTTCCCATACTGACATAGCTATGTTTGTAGAAAATAAAACTTTTTTTATTGTACCTTGATCTTTAGGCCAATTATGTTTTTCGTGATGCTGTTAAAGCCTAATTTGATTGGTTGTAATAGTCAAAACCAAGCTGGAGTTTTTAAAATTTATGTTTGCAGATCTAGACCTGACACCTTGTTTATAGCTGTCTCTTTAAAGAGTAAAAATGGAGATACAGCTCCCTCTATCTGTCCTGTGCTTTGGTCTTTTTGGAGTGCACCTGCAAATGATTATAGCAACAATATGTTTATAGTCAACAGGACATACAAGATAAAAACATGTGGATAACTTCTTTTACAGGTCAATAGTTGTTTTAAATTACGCTAACTGGAATTTTAAAAGAACAAAGTGTGAGTCACTTTCTTACCTGAAAATACTTCACTCAAGATGTCTAATTCAAAAAGACAGGAAAACAAACTTGCGCACTAAGTTTCTCAGACATGAATATTATTAGAATAACATAAATGTATAAAAATTACAGCTATTCTTTGGTGCCCATACAATTTTTATATGCATAACAGTGGCAAATGTATTCCATGTTTTTACTGACATTAATTAAAGAAACACTTATGTGCTGGTGGGAAAAAAAAAAATCACATAAACAGTAAAATATTAGGGAATATGACAGATACTGGAATGAAAATAAGTGATGCTATACAAATCATGTCTTAGAATTAATGCATGCTAGAATACCTGAGTAGAAACTTAGGTTGTGGTGCACTTCATTGTCATTTCTTCACATGCCACAGTCATTTCAGTCTGTGGATGTGATTCTGACCAAAAAAAAAAGTATCTACTCTTCTGTTCTAGGTAGTTTGTCGTTTATATTTGCACTGAATATATACTAGAGCTCAGAATAAATCTCAGTTAGGTCTATGATCTTATTAGGATTTTATATTGACTGTAATTATGATAATAACATTAACACAATGCCATAACATTAACAAGGTTGTAGCACAAGTTAGTAACTATAACAGAAATTTCGAAGTATCATGATATAACTTGTATGCTAAAATGTGTGGCAGCTTAGTAATAACTTAATAATCAACAATTCAGGCTAGAAAAAGGGGTTTTTTAATTCAAATTATATTTTGAGATGATTTCTACATACCTTTCCTGTAAGTTGTGTGTATGTATATTCAGTCAGAAGTAGTTTCATGATTAAGAACATCTCGTACACATTTTAAAGAACTGAAATAAGTATTGACAGTCTTTTCTGATAAGCATCTTAAAACGAAGATGATATAAAAATAGTTTTGTAATATAATGCAAAAATTATATTCTCAAGAGTATTGATGCATGCAAGCCTGTTATTACATGCACAGTCTGAGAGCCCCATCTTGCAACCTTTACTTTTGGGTACAGCTTTGCAATACACATGCTTTGTTTCTAAAATGTTCCATTTCTCAAAGTCATGATAGAAATAGGAGTTGAAATCTTGGTAGAGAATGCAAGCTGACAGGGAGAGCACAGGTAAGTCTGGTAGGTGGATGTCCACAGGAGCAGAAAGGACTTGCCACTCCCCACTGAGTATGGGAAAGTCCTGGACTTGTAAGATAGGAGCTAGGTACAATAATGCAGAATAAACAAGGTTCATAATGTGTAGGCAGGTCCACTGCATTTCACGGTGGCTGAACAATGGCAGCGGTGGGTTTCAGAAGAATACAGTTAGGAAAATAATCTAAAAATGTTTGGATCTGAAGCTTTTATAATTCTTAATTAATTCTTAATAATCTTATAATTCTTCTTACTGTCTGTCTTGGGGAGGGCAGGAGAGTATCAAAAAAATTGAGGGGAAAGGGCATTTAGTGTCTACTGTTGCTGCCAGTATTAAAGGTAATAAAAAGCTTCCATTGGTTTAAAAAAATAGACTCAACACCTAAACCACACACATACTGTAGTTATCACTACTAATCAGTATTGAAAACTAGCAGGTGATGTGAAATTAAAAAACAGTAGGTTAATTAAATGAGCCTGGCAAATACCCTGTCATATTGTTGTACTGCACTTAATATTCTAAAACTAAGGTGATTAAGGGATGATTAAGGATGTGTCACAGTAGCCTTCACATCAGGACCTTGCCAATTTTTCTTGTGTATGTCTGAAGTAAACACAGCAGAGTTGGGCTGCACACTGTGCACCTGGGCAGGAGCTCTGCTGTAACTGATAGTGTGATGACTGATGGGTAGATTCGAATCTAAGCCTCCCTTTAAAATGTTACAATAACTTACTTTTTAGAACACTGACTTAGTAGTTAATCCTTTCTTAATAGACCTCTAGTTATTTGGAAAACAACGTATTTCAAGAGTGTAGGGGGAACTTTGTTTGCTACTTGAGTTTGATAACTGCCCCCCCCACCCCCCCCAGGCCTCAGGGCAAGCTAGTTACTGTTCTTTTAAATTAAGTGGAACTTTCCTGGAATCAGCAGCAGCAGTCGACATTTTTATTTGAGACAAAAAATAATTAATGAATTTCATTGCAGTGACCATTAGATCCAATTATATCCTAATGGGAGCACAGTCCTCCATAAATACCACATTTTGCAATAGTTCAGAAATTCAGCAGCATATTGAAAATCCTCTTGTTCAGTTTAGCTACTTCAATAGTTATAGTTGGCAAATATTGTATTCAGCCTATCCAAGTCTTAGCTTAGTTTTCAGGATTCTGTTTTATTTGAGCAGGCTCTGTGTGTGTGTGTGTGTATATATATTAAGAAGTTATCAAGTATTCTTAGTTTTCCTGAGAAAAAGCAATTGTTTCTTTCCTTCAGGAAACAGAATAACATGCATTACTTAGCATCCACTCAGCTTTTGTTCATCTTACTTTAATAACAAGGCTGTATAATAACTTTGCTTAAGTTAGATTTTCTTTTTTCTAACTGAAATCCACACTCGTTTTCCTTACTTTTTGCATATAAAATTTAGGAAAAGTTTCTGTGTTCAAGTCACCAAATCAGATTCGGTGCTGACAATGCTCATTACCCTTGTAATTAATGATGTTCCAAGTTTTCCCATGGGCACAAGCATTTCAGCTTTCCTGAAATAATGAAAGTCAATTTCCAGCTTCATGGTGGCAGAGAAAACTGTGTGAATTGGAGCCCTTTATCTTAAGTATGTATGGTAACCAAATATAATACTTTTTAAAAATTTTTTTTGGTTTTGAGCATTTTGGAAGTTGTTGGTTTGTTGGTTTGGTTTTTTTTAGGACAGACTTTTCTTTTTTGGAGCCTTACTTCTGATTTTTTAAAATATTTTCAGCCCTTTCCTCCCAGTCCTCAGCCATCCTGAAAGGTATGTGCATAGCAGAACCTGGAAGAGTCTACATGACTGTCTCTGTACTTGTCACCTTGCTTGCATGCCATTGTTCTTTCATGGTACCATCATGTACTGTCTCAATTACTGTAGGATGCCATTATCAGTTTACAAGGAATTGTTAGGGAACCATGTAATGAAGTAAAATGCATAGAACACATCTGGGTATGCCATTACACACGTCGCTGCTGTGCGAATGTGTGTTCCCTGCATAGATTACTGCCTCTAGTCCATTTGAGATGCTCTTGGTTTTTCATTTATTTGCACAATTATCTTTTGTTGAGCACTGCCTGCTGAAAAGCTACAATTAGAGTTCCTGTCGTAGGAGTACAATAGCTGGGGATCCGATATCTTTGGTTTAAAATTAACACTTAGAATTTGAGAACTTAATATAATATTTAGGGCTTCTCCTTTAATGTCTTCCAAATTGAAATCTGAGCCAAATCATTTGTATTAATTGGCATGTATCTTTAGCATCTATGAATCCCATTCATGACACAGTTAAGAACATGCGGTGGCACTGGTTTGAAGTGGAAGAAAAGGCGGCTTGTTGCCACTTTCTACTTATGTGTGATTTATAAGCTAATCAGGTTGTCTTCAACACAATTTTTTTTACACTCCCTGAAGCATAAAAGCCGCTCTTAAACTTTAACCTTTACAAATGAATCCTTAGAAGTATTTCTTATGCTTTACATTGCAGTAAGGTGACAGATTGTTAAATTAAATTCATGAATGAAAATATTTATAAATACTGCTTGGTAAACACAGTCTCTCTGAATGAGCAATTCCCTTATTCTTGATAGCCAGAGTCAATAGATTTCCAGAAGAGGTTCCTGAGCAATGGGAGGCACCTTGCTGGATTGAGACTGCCCATTCTTTGGGCACCTGGAGGTTTGATGTCCATAGATTAGTAGCTCCTCATCCAGTCACTTAAAAAAAAAAAAAAAAAAAAAAAAAAAAAAAAAAAACCAAAAAAAAAATCCCATGTTTCAAAGGAGAAGGGGGGT